>CABEEJ010000566.1:203297-255683 GCA_901482245.1 Timema douglasi
ATATATATATATATATATATATAAACCTAATCTGAGTAATCTTATCTAACCTTAAATTGAGTGTTTTATTTGAGCTTTATTTGTTGTTAATGTTGATAACAATTTTGTGGCATCCCTCAGTTTGTCCGGTACTGGACGAAAACAACTTGTCCGATACTAGCCGATCTGTATGGCAATGAAATAATGGTAGTCATTACAATAATATTTTCTTTGTTGAGCAAATCAATATTATAACTTATTCATGAGTTTACCCTTTACCTTATATCCAATAAACAAACTAATTGTAATTACCGTGTGAGAATGATAAGTCTTGAAAATGTAGTTGGAACAAAGAAACAAAGCACATAAATTACACAAACACTCGTGGAAACCGTACGGCTCAAGGGCGCGCCTTCAACTAACAGTTGTCTTTGGCTGCAAGCAAGAGGAGTAATATTATATCCGAGAGGATTCTCTAGCTAACGGTAGTTTACTGAAACATGATCTGTCCGATACTAGCCGCTGTCCGATACTATACGACTCTCCCCTATAGCTCAAAATGATACTAAATCTGCTATGATATATTCATACGTCAATCTTTTTGTTATGCAGCTGACACTCTTAAGAGGTGGTATGTATTTTGACAGCTGTGAGATATATATAGTAACCTTTCTTCAATTTTGAGCACACTACAATTTTCTTATTTTCTTAAAGGATCCTATGATGGCTATGGTAATAATAAGTTAGATGTTTTCCATCACAGAGTAGTCCAACCCACGTTATTCGACCTGTTTGATAATGGTCCACAAATCTTAATGCATTTTTAAATAAATAATACACAATTGAAAAACTTGCTACACAAAAACAGGCTCAGGACTTGATATGATCACAAGATTACTTACTATATTTTACTTGTTTTTCCTATTCTAAATACCTTTAAAACAATAAAAGTATTTTGTTTGTTACAATTTTCATAACCTTTAAAGTTATGTTTGCCACATACTTACTGTATTTTATGTTGTTGTTTGCTATGTTCTCTTTGCAGTATGCTATGGCTATTGTAGGCTATGATTATGTATACTATTTTAAATATGGTATGTTTGATGTTGCTATGTTTGCTGTATGCATTGTTTGATGTATGCTATGTTTTCTATATACTATATTTGTTGTTGCTATGTTTGTTATATGCATTGTTTAATGTATGATATGTTTCCTGTATACTATATTTGTTGTTGCTGCGTTTGCCGTATGCTTTTTTTCCGGTATGATAATTTGCTGTATTCTATGTTTGCTCCATTATGCAGATTGGCCCGCAAGTTATTAAAGGTTGGGCCAGATAAATTAAGAATACTATTAGTCCTTGACGTTGAAGTCTGACTTCTCAGTCAGTAGTACGTCTGATTATTGATATTAGGGTCCTTAGTTTGACTTCAACTAAAGCCGTCAACAATGTATCAGTGGGAAAACTTGTTTGCTATTTTCAAATATAGGATTGTTTAATTTTCCCGAGACAGGTTGGTGAGTTTGTAACAAGATTTTTAGAAACAACATAGGCATTTGATCCACCAAATATATATATATATATATATATATATATATATAAAATATAGCTTCAGTTGTTTCATTTAATTTGATTTTCTATATTAAAATAATATAAACAGTTGAATATTTGTCATTGGTACTGTGGAGTTAGAACGGAGTTTTTTTAAATGAAAACAACATTTGTGTTTAAATTCTGTGATGTTCATGACGAATAATAAGGAAATATGTATAGAAAATTAAACCAAATGAAGCAACCAAAGCAATACTTTATTTAATTTAGTCTAAAACATATTTTGTCAAAAAATAACTGTAAAAATTCAGGCCTTAAATCACATTTCCTTTTATCCCCACCAAAGGAAGTCGACAAAACATTAGGGGCTGAAGGCGTGAGGGGTTGAAATTTAATTAAATAAGAAGTTCCCAGGATACTTGTTGTGTAATGTTTCGTTAAAAAATCAAGTATTTAATTTATTTAACGATTCATAGATTTAAATCTATATTAATAAAATAAAGAGTCTGTCTGTGATGAACATTGCTTAAATTCTATTGCACATAGAGAGCTTAAATTTAAATATTAGTAGCCCCATTGCACAAACATATGCACTTAGAAGTCGGAATTTTAAACATTTATACGATTGTTTTTTATATTTATTAATAAATCAAATGAAAAGCTGTTTTCTGGCTGTTGGAGCAAAGCCAAGTACTTCTTATAGTTTAAAATAAATTAGTTTCTCTTATAAAAAATGTAACAATTTATTTATATTTTAAAATGTTGCCATTGTGTGTAAAAAATTTTCATGGTCTGATAAATAAAGTTGTTATTAAAATGTACAATAGTTGTATGTTAAACATTACTAAACCATGTTAACCATGTTATGAAATGCTGACATTTAAAACAAAGCACATTTGTAAATGACAGTTAAAAGTGAAGGGAGTTTTTGAGTAACTGTTAGAAGAGAAAACTTCATCGTAAGTAATAAAATAGGTATTCATACAAACGATATAAAATCATAGTTAGCAAAATGCGGGTCATTGAAGACCCGGGAATATATATGCTAAATGTACACGTATTCATTGACATTGGTGGACACGTGGTAAAAGTGGGCTGTCTCATCTAATCAACCTTTATGGTGATGAGCAGGTTGGGGTTCGAGTCCAAGTCAGATGTAGTAAGATGTGTTGTCCTGAAAGTTTTCCTACTCTTTCTCCACACAGAATTTAAGTGTACTTTCTCTATCCCTACCCCAACAGCGTAATAAATGCGAATAGACTGGAGATATGAAACACACACACATATATATATAATATTTATTAATTTTATATATATATATATATATATATATATATATATATATATATATATATNTATATATATATATATATATATATGTAATATTAATTAATTTTGCCAACATCTTTTCCAAAACAGAAAAACGTAAAGATAGAAATTATAAAAAAACTTCAAAATACATACACTAGACTTTGGAGTGAGATTGTACAGCTTAAATATTTTTAATGCTATGAGCCGTATTACCAGTTTTTTGGGTTATTTATAGCTTTTACTGACTAATATAAGGACATAGGTTGAGGATAGTGAAATGTCAAAAGTATCCACAAATTCTCAAAATATTTTATTTTAAATATAAGCGGAAAAATCGGCAGACCAAAAAAGATAGAAATAAGGTCGCCTGTAATTGAAAGACAATGTAAAACAAGTATACGACAGTTTAGTTTGAATACATATAGAAATAGCTAGATGTCTGAAACTTAATTTGATTACACTCATATTTTGGTATTTCTAAGGCTTAATTGATGTTATTAAAGTGGTTTTATTATATGTATTATGAGTTTTAAAGATCTTCAAATCAATTGATTGACTGATTTGGATTCTTACTAAAGATTTACATTTCATTTATTGTCATCATTATTTATCGATTTCTTTAAGAATATGGCCTATGTTAAATACAATAAGAACACATGAATAAAAATTGCTTTGATAATACAAAATTTCTGTTAGCATTGATAACATTTTACAATAATTTTATTTTATACAAATAGTTTATCAGTATTTATAATACCTATATAAAGGGACATCTGAAACTCACATAACAGTGCATGAAATTTGTTCTAATAACTTTTTTTTTAGCACTGAGTCTTACTATTCCGTTCGGGTTATACGCCTATGTACTAATTAAACTAATGGTTTAAGGATTAGGAAGGTTTAATTGAGAGGCAGTGCACCAGCATTTGTGTGGAGGGAAATTGGAATAATATTTAGGAAATTACATTACTAAACCCAACCGTGATCGAGCTCCGATCTCCTGGTCTTTGGCAATTTAGTCTAAAACCTGAGTATCGAGTTGTTTAGCTAAGTTCTGACACTATACTTGCCACCATGTAATTTCTGTAGCTATAAAGACAATCCAGTTTTAATATTATTAGCATTTTCTAATTATAAAGTAACTTTTTCTACTTTCACGCATTTATACGCCATATATTGATATTCAGCTGTCACATTTGATAGATAATTTCAATAAATAAAATAACAAAACAATAGTGGAATAATAAAATAATATAAATTTTGGTATTATTATTATTATTTTTTTATATAAAGGTCTTTCTTTAAATGAGAATTGGACTGTAAAACATTTGTTTTGTGAAAGAAATTAAAGTGCAAGATTAGTCAAACATAAATAATTCATAAAAGCCAGAATCCAAGTGGATCTATAACGTAAATGGGTGACGTAGTTTGGAAGTAAGAGAACAAATAGGGGAGGAGGAAAATATGAATATAAAAAAATAATGTGTGTTGTTAGGCCCCCCCACCCCCTGTTAAATTACACAATTTAATTCACAAATATCCATTTTATGGTCTTATTCAGGTTAACTTTTGTTTCCCAGGCATTTTGTTTTTAATGAGCAACCGGAACGTGTGGATTTTTAGATTTTGTAAATTAGAGAATTTCAATTATTATACTTTATTTACAATTACATGAATATTTATGGCCATAGCAATCAGATATTCCTACCATAAAAACATAAAATTTAATTCTCTTCATATGGTGATATCAACAGTTTTGGAATATCTGTCATAAGCATAACGGAATTTGATTATAAACTTTTGAAATTAAGATAAAAAGTTGTCATTAATCTTCAGGACACCCTTGATAAATATTCATAAACTACTGTTGGTATCACCATGAGAAGAAAATTAAATCTATGTTTGTATTGAAACAATGTTTGATTTATTTTGACCAAAAAACTGTTTTGCTTTAAAAACTGCAAAAAAACGTTTGTCTTCTCTCGCGTCCCCACATCCCTCCCAACCCTCCCTAAAGGGTATATTGTACGTTGATTCAAGATTTCGATCAACTTTTGCTTTTAAAAATAAACAATCGACTCATTTGGAACCCACTCACATACTGTAAAGCCTCTATTCTCTTTCGCTCGCGGCGTGCTTTGAGACGGGGCGGGACCGTCTTCTAAAATTCCCCGCGCGTCATTACGACAATCACGCAGCGGGGAGAATATGGCCCGTAATACGGCATCGTAACGATTCTTATTTTCGTTGGAGAAATTCAATTAGTCTCCTCTGTGACGACATGAGGACCACGGAGGAACAAGAAATGGACGGCTCATCCGCCGGGCTGAGAATGTATCAGGTGTTTCGCCTGTGGCCATGATATTTGTATTAATTACCACGCCTTAATACCCGTTTGAGTTGTACGCATATGTGATAACTATTATTGTTTGTTGGAAATGAGAAAGGTTGAATTTAGAGGAAGTTTATCCGAACTTTCGTGGGGAAAGATTAGAAAACCATTAAAGAAAAAAACTAAATATAGATAAACGAGATTCTAGCCCCGATTTCCCCATCCTCGACAGTCCAATCTATTGCGAGAATGACGGATAATTAGACCACTCGCAAGTTCATTTTGATGTATAGGCTTCATTTGTCTTTTTTACTGTTACAAGAACCACGCATCAACAGGACCGACCTGTACTGTGCAAGTACTATCCTATCCAACCCGTAAAAAAACTGTCCTCAAATAAAGTAACAGTTACGTAGTGATATTTTAAGCGATATAATATTTCAAAATAAAATAAAGGGATATCAGAAATGGCATTAAATGTACTTTCTGTTGATGTATTTGTATATCTTCCTTGGCCATATTAGTCATCTGGTTTATTACATTCCACTTTCAAGGAAGATTCCTGAGAGGTCTTCATTCAATAACTATTCTGTTTCTGTAATCACAACACTTCAACCTTGTTTTAACTATCCTCTCTGTTCACTTCTATAGTTTATCTCTTCTTTGCTTTCTGTACTGCTTTTTAAAGTAGGATGGAAGGAAATGAGAGTTAAAGTCCGTATTTTTGCAATTTTTATGAAAAAACCCTTTTTCGATAAAATAAATAGAATATTCCTTAGGTGGATACATTTAGTTTATTTTACCACTAATTGTAATGTTAACCGTTCTTTCATATTTCCCATGAATATAATAACATTTGAAGAAAAACTTTAATAAAGAAGAGAAAATGCCTGGCATAGTAACGCAATGACCATAACAAATATTCAAGAGCTTTTGATATTACTATGTGTAAAAAAACACTAGATGTAACTTCTTCACTGAATCTGTCCTGAGACATGTATCAACTGGACATCTTCTAATTTTCTCGGTCAAGAGCGTCTTCTTTAATCCTTTATTAGCTTCTTCCTTTCCTGATGTCTGTTAGAATCCCAAACCTTTTTCATCTTCCTCCTTTTTCTTCTATGTTCCCCTCAATAATCCTCCATGATATGTCTACTAAAGCAATATTTAGTTTATTTTGGCCAACAAATCTGGTTGTGCAAAAACATTTTTAAAAAACGTACCTTAACTTGCGTTATCTTTCGTCCCAATTTGAAAACTAAATATTTACTCTTGCGCCCGTTTTTTAAAATTACTTACAAATCTGCCATCAATATTTTAATAAAATACATATTTTAAATAAAGGGCCAATAATCTGTATTTACATACAGAAAACTTAAAGTTACATAAAAATTAAACCAAAACTTATTGTGACATATTATGAGTTTTAAATCTTATGTTAGAGTTTCAATGGTTCGATTTTTATGTCTAAAATTGAACAAATATAACCATCATATTCCTACATTGAATCATTATTTTTTGTTTTAATAATGATGTTTCAATTCCTATAAAATTATATTTATATTGTTTTAGTGTATTTTTAAATAGTTAGATAACCATTTCCACTACATTCTAAACAAAGATGTTTTATTTCCGAAGGTTTTAATTAAGCATATTTTACGTGAACCCAGTATTTTAATTTTAAACACTAATTTCTTGTATATCCTAGTTTACATATTTTACATAACAATGAACTGTATTTGCCAAAGGGGTTTTGATATTATTAACCAATATATTATTTTAAATAGCTTCTTTATGCTCAAATAATTCTTACAAGGTGAGCTTGTGAGCACCGTAGCAAGTCTTTCTCTTTTTTTAATCTCTTGAACACTTGTTTTTGATAGAATTGGAGATATGATTACTTTAGACACTTTATTAAATCTACCACACATCGCCAAAGTGTTTGTATTAATATTAATTTAAAAAAACTTCATTTCATGCAGATGTAAAATTTCTTGCTGAAAGCATTGATCCAAGCAAGATTTATTTAGTATATTATGAGCCAACTCTCGATTTTATATTTATGTGCCTTTTTCAAAAACAAAGTTGAATGATCTTATTCTAATCATAAAACTTTTACTTCGAACTTTTTAAAAATAGTTTAGTTGCTTCATGCTTTTGGCAACATGGTGAAAGTCAATGCTTCAGTGCCGGAGACATCTTAAATGTGAATTTTAGTTAGAAATGCAATGGAGATGGTCTTTCCCAAACAATTCTTCTTTAGAACAAAGTAACATATATCTGTTACATACAGAGATACTTAATTATTATTTTGGGGGGAGGAGAGACATTTTTTTTTCTATTGCAGTTCCTTTAATCAATTTGGAAACTTTACACCTAACATTCTCTTGTTTATTCTATAACTACTTTAGCTTATGGTATTTTTTTAATTTGCGCACTGATATAGTCCGTGTGCGTAAAATATACTCACTAAATACTCCAATCAAATGGAAATAATCGATCTGGTTGGTACCTTTTTTGACACTAATTGTTATTATACAAAAAATAATTAGACTAAACTTAGAATTAAACTATGACTCCTTACCTCCCAACTAATTTTTGAGGGGATTGGTTGATCTCATTTTTAATAAAGCCAATCATACAAGTAGGCCTATTAATTAGGATACAGTAGGTGACCTGGTGGTCTAGGGGTAAGATAGCAGACTCCTGTGCTGGCAGCCGGGGTTAAATCCTTGGTCCCGTCACAGATTTATCTGATTACCAAACCCCTCCTTCACCTCTGACAAGACATCTTGTGAATGTGGGGAATGCCAGGCCTCCACCGTGGTTCGGATTCCACGTTAAACTGTAGGTTCTACATTTCATCTCACAGTCACCCTACCATTACACATTAGCGTAAGTGTGTATAACCCGAACGGGTAGTAAGACGCGGTGCTAATAATAATAATAATAGTAATAATAATTAGGATACACTTGGACGTACACTTTGCCTCATTAGTCATTACCAGTTAATTAATTTTTGAGAAAACATGGCGATATTACATAAACAATAAATTAAATAATACTCAAACTATCTAGGTTAAACCTAGTCAATGAGGTATCCTACTCTTGTTCATCTGCGATATGACTACGATGAGGTCATTAAGGCTCACTTTGTAGTCGTCTTGCACAGCCAGTTATTATTACTAAATGTAGTGAATAAATTGTAGATACTTCACGCATATCACTGTCCAGGGTTGTATTGTGTTTGTGGCACAGTGGTAGACAGCCAACTGAAGCACTAACCTGGACGTATACACCCAGACACAAAATACTAGATGAAGTACTCTTTACTGCGCACTGAGTATAGTGGGACAGCCGTATTGCAATAAGCGTGGGAGAACGGTGTTTTAATAGGATTTTGATGGGCAGGAGCGTTTAGAAAATACAAACATATTTTTTTCTGTCAACGATGATAGAATTTTTAAATACTGTGGTCTATATTATCATTGTATTATTACTTATAACTGAGTCTTACTATCTGTTCAGGTTATACACATATGTACTATATATGCTAATGAATTTGGGATGGAGAAGGTTAAACTTAAAGGAAATATACCCACATTTTCGTGGAGGGAGAGTGGGAAGACATCTTGGGAAAATTACCCTTATTACACCCAACCAGGGCTCAAACTACGATCTCCCTGTCATAGGCAGTCTAGTCTAACACGAGAGATACGCCTTAGACCATGAGGCCACCAAAGTAGGACATAATCTTCTATAATATTTATTAACTGTGACAGCTATAGATTACATGACTTGATTTATGAATACATTCAAGTATTTCTAGTAATATTTAAGCTGTCAAATAATACTCTTTCTTTGAAAATTGGTCTAGAAATTGTACACGTATATTTTCTAATACGGTGGTGAGCCTTTATAATACTGTATTTACGATTCTGAGTAATAAATCAAGCTTCGCAATTGAACAAAATATAAAACTGAGAATGATGAAAATATGCCTTTAGCTTGGCTGAACACCAAATTTGCCAATCACTTTCATAGCAATACTTTATATATATTTGAGTTGACAGTATAATATTGTCATTCAAAGTCAGTAATCTTTTATTTATTGTTAACCTCAAATTTATTCAAACCAATTAGAGCTACTTGCTTTGGATAGGATTTTATACGTTTTATTAAAAATGTAGATTTAATTTCATTAAGTCTTTAATATATGTGGTTAGTTTGTTCCGAAAATTTCCGAACAAGTTGAAAAATTTAAAAATGTCAAATTGTGTTTAATTATAATGTACAGTAATTTTGACGTACAAAATATTCGTTTCAAAGAATAATTAAAGATATTAGGCTCTGCTCATGAAAATAAAGTTTTAAGTATATCAAACTTTACAAACTTACTCTATAAAGAAAATGGCGATGACATGATCAGCTGAGCGGCAGTTTAATAAGAACGCCATGTGTGATGTTTAAAGTGGCGCTTGATAGATAGCGTTTCTAGTCATAAATGGAAGTACCACAAACACGTATCCACGAAACTTTATTTTTTGTAAGTCAAGAAGTTAATGTAATCAGATTTGTGTATTATTTTAAACTACTATTAATTTATTTTATGTAATATGAGAACTATGAACATTAAAAAAATATATTTCTTTCATTTAGAGTTTCATTTTCCCTACATTTACATGGCAAATTAGCTGTTAGCTTTGACAGATTAAATTATTTTAATAGCTTAGTAATAAATATAACTCTAATGCGTTGGCCTTGCATTACATTAGATATTTATTGATGGAGAAGTCAGAGTTCTAATCCTTGTCTTGTGCACTTATGTTGGCTGGTCACATTTTATTTATTACTGTGAATATCCCAAAACCCTTTTTAAGCTAATGATTTCTCCATACTATCTTTTTCTCACTACTCCTCTAGTCGTTAAAAACTCGTGTGCTAAACGAAGGACTGTTTAGATAAAAACAAAACTTAGAAATAGTAATCTATTTTCAATGTTGTATTTTTTCCTTCAGTGTGTCCAAGTACTAGTTCAGGCTGTACATATAATATACATTAATTATTAAAATGGAATAAGGATGAAAAATACATAAGTTAAGAGGAAAGGTGCCCAAGTTTTTTCAGAGAGAAAGTGTAGGAAAAACCACCTTAAAAGCACACAAAGGATATTAAAAACCCCACCTCCCTATCACTTGGTAAACCAGTCTAAATGAGCTTATTATTCAGACCAGTCGTTCACCAGTGCGAGTATTGACTATTATACATTTTATCATATATTCTGAAAATCTTTCTTATGTGGATCTGTGTTGGTGAGGGTGGGTAGCAAGGAGGAGGGAGAGATAAGCCTATTTAAAGTTATCTTTCCAAACTCGATCAGTAAGTGATTTAATAACCTTGGTCAATACATTTAACCACTAACACACATCCTATTCATAAGATATTCTATTATCTATACATTAGAATGAAGATTATCACCTATTTGAAAATAAAAAAATGTGTTCTTAAAGGTTCGTTTTGGTGTTGAATCAGGTATTTTTGAACTTAACTGAACTCTTTTGTCTACTCGACCACGAGGATATTGTAAACAAATTATAGTTAACAATATTACTATATTATTTAACCTATTAATTTATTTGAAATATTAAACGAGAAAGTTCGGTACCGACTGATTATATCAACGCAGAACTTATAAACTAGCTTAACTCTAGAACAGACGTAACACTCATTTCCCCAACGTTGATTCAACACTGTGAAAGGAGAAACCCACAATTTACCAATTATAAGTCTTTCAACAATGTCTAGAACCAATCCCGGGACCAAAATCTCGGTTAGAAGACACGCACTCGACTGAGATAAGGTTTTGGAATATTTAATAACCTGTCGCCGTTTTATTAACAACAACAAAAATATTAGAAAAAAGTAGGGTTTTTCCGTTTCGTCTCACGAAGGCTCTAGTTTATCACCGGGGACCTGGTGGTCTAGAAGTAAGGCTGTCGGACTTCTGTGCTGGGGGTCCGGGGTTAAATCCTCGGTCCCGGCACAGATTTATTTGATTGCCAAACCCTTCCTTCACCTTTGCCAAAATGTGTATTAATCATAACTTGGGAATGTGTGAAATACCAGGCCTCCACCATGGTTCGGATTCCACGTTAAACTGTAGGTCCTCCATTTTTCGTGTGAATGAAGGAATGTTTTAATCAAACCCTGATATTTAATATATTAATTTTAATGCAATATATTTATTTTATAAGTAAAACAATTGACAAAGTGGTTTCAAAGTGTATAACGATAATATCTAAAATATTATTGTATCTGTTATAAGAGTATTTTTAGCACTTACAATATAACAAAGTATTAAAGTAAACTTTTATCAAAATTTGAAATAATCTACGAAAGGATTCATAATAGATAAAATAAAGAATAAATCCAAAATTCAAAATCTGTTCCAAGCAGAACATTATTATTTTAATGCCACACATTTATGTTGTTATAGAGGCACGTTTTAAGTCCGGAATTATTAATTCAATAATAAGGTATATTTGTACACAGTATGCCACGTTTAAGTTTGATCATTCATAATAAGGTTTTAAACTAAAAATATACTACATAATTTGGCTACACCTAATGTTGGGTAAATTTCCTAAAACTTTCTAAACTTATAATAATGTTCACAAGAATGACGACTTAGACAATGCGACCATCGAATCAAGCTAAGAACTATAAGTTGTACAGATTCAGATATTAAATATTTCTTATATCAGTTTTAATACTAAATGTTTTGAAGAAATATTGAAAATGGCAAGCACTTAGTCATACCTCCCACTTCTTTAAAGGAAGTTGAGACAAAACAACTATATCTCAACTCATCTCTCACCCCCCAAAAAAACAAGAAACCACAATATTTGTTAGGCAACGCCTCACAACTACAATGTTTGAGGCTCAGCAAGGAATTATGGGTAAGCTCGCATACTTGCATCTAGTGTGTGGGCTTAAAGGACCACCATCGGTGCCGCCGACAAGCGTCAAAGGAAAACGTGTTAATTTATAGGGCTAATAGGATTCTTCTCGTATAAAACATATTTAACACGGTGTCGGCGTCCACTCGTATCTTCAAAGAGAAGAGGAAAGAAAATGCTTAGGCCCAATACACACGTGAGGAAGGTGGAACAAAAAGTAAATTCTTTCAAGCTATGCCATTTTAATTGGGATAAAGCTAAATAAGTTTATTTTCAGAAATATTTCCGAAATAGGAGGGAATTCATCTTACTACAAATACGATGCAATACCCACGTCGTTGGCCACTCGGAATAGGTATCGGGTTGTTCTTGTCTAGATCCTTGTTGACGTGGAGGTCGGGGTTTGAATATAGGTCGGGGTGTATCCGAGGGTGGTTTTTCCTGTAATGGTTTTGTTTTCTCTCCTCAAAAATATGAGAACATTACCTCTAAATTCTACCCTTTGTCCACGCAAATTTGGGAACACTTTCTAGAAATTAAACCTTTCTTATTCCTAAAGCAACAGTGTAGCTAGTACATAGGCGTATAACTCGAAGTGGTGCTAATATATATATATATATATATACATATATATATATAAGTTATATATATATACATATATATAAGTTATATATATATACATATATATATATATATATAAGTTACATATATATATATATNATATTTCTGAAGTACAATTTTCATTGGGAGATCATTTACTATCCTACTTTCACGTATTTATACGTCAAGTCAGGTTATCTGCAGTGGTCACTTTTGACAGATATTATCATTACCTATAAAATAGCACTATAATATCGATTAAATAGTAGAAATTTTGAGCACAAAAAAAATTATAGAGCTACTTTCTAAGCAGTCTATTTTTTATAAAAACTGGGCTATAGGTAGGTATCAAACAAATTTTCTTCCCGGTTAAATTTTGCTGCGGTAAAAAAGTTTTGATTATTTTGTCTGTTCATCAGGTCCTTAAATAAAACACGGACATTCTAAAAAATACAATAAAATTAATAAGAGGTAAGAAAATCAAAACACAAATTAAAGTATTACCATTTTGTTAATGAAAAGTAATATTTATTTTGGTGTGTAATAAAAATGGCATATAGGTATGGACCAATACGGTGCATTCTCCGTCCGCCCCAAGGCAACATAAGTTTTATATCACTAAACATATTAATTCTTACGTGTTTTTCATGACAACGTGTGAGGTACTTATGTTAATGAAGAAGATAAAAAAACTATTTGACGGCAGAAACTTTTATTGGATGTGGTTGAATAATCTGCATTTACCAAACAGTAGCTGGAAGAGAAAACCTATGATGATAATACTTAAACTTGGTAATGTGAATTAATTAAATAAGCAGTAAATTTAAATATTATTAAAGAGTATGATTCTTTAGCGTTTTTATTAATAATAACTAAACGCTCTTATGCACTCATTCAATGTATATATATTTCAAAGTTGCCACACAGCTTGGAAATGGAAAGAAAATAAGGTATTTTTGTGTCTGGGGGGAAAAAAAGAGGGAATTTTACACATAAAAAAAAACTAAGAAATTGCGGAATATTTGTGAGTTTGCGACATAAAACAGTAAGCCTTTGCACCGAAGAAAAAATCCAAACGAAGAACTAATCTCGCTGATTCTAATATAGGCCCATGTACACCGGATTTATTAATAAAATTAGCCTTTCCATCCATGCTCTAATCACTGCAACTTTGCGTTATAATATGACTTTTTTTATTACCAATTATATGACTTCATTTTTGTGAGAAATCTCATTTAATTTCTTTATATATCAGACTTACGACACTTCGTATTTACGATGCTTTTCAATTGCCACCAAGTTCTAAGTTTGGGGAGCCTGTTTCGCAGATACAACACCCTTGTAACATGACGTCAGTGACCCCTTTTACCATTTTTCAAAATAAAAGGCCTACGGTGTTTATTTTAGATACATGTGTTCTATTTATGATATTTAGGATCGTATATGATTATTGCAGTGCATGCTTCGATAAGTGAAAAAAAATAATTATTTCTTCGAGCTACGACAATTTTAAAGTTACGACAATGGTTTATCTAGACTATGCCTACACTATTTGAAAAAGTTTTTCTTAAAGTTTTGTTGGGAATAACTGCCAAATTGAAGCTATGAGCACTGGGGGAGGGGTCGGGGGCACCGGGATCCTGGAAATAAAGTTGGTGATGATTTGTTGGTTGGTGGGTTTGGAAGGAGGAGGTGGGGGTGATGACGAGGTGTGATAAGGGTTAAAAGCCATGCAGTAAAAAAAAACATTATTTTGGTTGTGCAATTCAATTCTATGACTGTAAATACAAGAGAAAAATTAGTTTACTAAATGAAATATTGGATAAAAGTATCTTATAATTATAGTGATTATTTTAACATTTTAAACCTCATAGTTTTTTGGATTAAATAACAAAGCTATTTATATGTGTTAATTACGACTATAGATGCATGCTAATATTTAATATATCTTTAAATTGAATAATGAAACCTGAACGCGGGAATCAAACCAGGGACCTTTGTCCTAGTAGTTTACAGCCCTACCCATTGAATTATCTAGGGATAGTTCCGTTACCAATGTCATTCTTCACTCGTATTTTAAGGCAGAATCTATGGTGGACGTGTGGACGTGTCGGCTACAAATGTGTGATCAATTAAGATCACCAGCTATCAGATAACGCAGCTACAATTATCTAATTTTTTTTATTTGTTTATTTAAGTTTGCTTATAGTCTTCTTTCATTATATGACTTGTATCTACTTGTGTATACTGAGAAAATAAATACGACATAGTATGAATATTTAATAGTTTGCATTTGAAAATGTTGTATTATATGTTATAAACATTCCCTAATTCATTTTTATTATAACTTCTGGGATCCTGTGGACCATTTGATAGGCCCGCGAGGAGCATACTTTGAGAAACATTGCTTAAATTGTCTTTGAAGACGACAATTCCTTTTAAAATAAATTGTATGGTGCACCGCACAGACTTTCTTTCTGTTTAATCTTAAAATGAAGACATTTATTAAAACCACGTAAGATTTGTGAAACTAAATAATATAAACTGTTGAAAAAACACTCCACCAAAACGCACAATGAAAATAATATACGATATTAAAGGAATATTTAGAAAAAAAGGGCATCTCTACCCGCCAAAGATCATAACAATCAATTTAATATTTCTAGTTAGGCCTACTATATAAAAATATTTATGTGTTTGCTTATAGCTAAGAAACTATTGGTTATATAAAAATATATTTCAAATTAATATATTTTCATTTTTAATACTACTACAACTTGTTGAGTTATTTCGAATCTCAAATAGTTGCGTAGATACAAACAAAATTGGAAATATCTGATATTCTAAAGTCAGTTTCATGGGAAAATGAGAATTTCCATTTTGTTTGTAGCGTTAAGCAATGCTTGGATATAAAATTTAATAAAAATCGTTAAAATTAATTTTGGGACAATCAACTTTATTTCTTTTTGCCTTTCAGTAAACTACTCTTGATTTTAGAGTTAGATTTCTAATTCCAAAAATTCCTTGAGGTATCCATTAAAACCCAAAATACCAAGTTTTAGCCCAATCGGTAAAATGGTTTCGACTTTATATCGAGATACATACAGACGCCATTGCAAAAACCTCTTTTTTGGTTTCAGGAAACATCGATATTTATCAAAATCTCAAGTTAATTTTTTTTACCATCGCAATACTTCTCTTTTAGAAGGATCGAGAGAAAGTAAGTTATAAAATAGTGGCAGTCATGAAATTATTAAGACTTTTGATTAAATTGACATATTTTAGCCAACTTCAAACACTTAATATTGGCTGAATAATGTAATTTAAGAAAAAAAGCTAGTTTTTTTATTAATGCAAATAATTTTCATGTTATTTTGCGTGTCAAACTATCCATCAAGATTTGCTTATTCCTTAAAATGCGACATTTTGGCACTTTAGGCTACGGAATAAATGTATGCGGGAGCTAAAAACCCTAACATTACTCATTAAAATAATCATTAATTGAAACCAATGTTAATTAGGTCTACTTATTTTAACTATATTATTTGTTTTCACTTTATTAAAAATACATAATTCTAGCTGTAACAGTAGATAATTACAAACTAACTCAACATATTAAAGTACATTTAAGACTACACATCCAAACCAAGTGTCATCAAATTATTAAATAACTACTGCTATAACGCTTTGGGGACCACCATATAAGGAATAATGTGGCCAAAAATGATGTAAATTTCCACATACAAATCAGTGCTAAAAAGGACACGATATTCTCAATTTAACACAAATTTGTTTGATAGATATATAAATATCTGCATGGAAATTACAAACAGGTCGTTTTAATAAAACGCAAAGCTTGTAGATATTTAATATATGATACAAGCTTATAATTTGACTCAATTTGGTTAAGTTATTGTCCTCACAACTCCGGCCCTATACACATATAATGAATTATGTAATTTATCTTCTTAGATTGGACCATGTTACACTAAAAACGAATTTAAGTGTTGTTTAGGAGTTAAAATCCTGACCAGGTTTACTTGTTTGGTATTCCTTTAATCTATTCTCAATCTCTTTCAGCGTGAATGTGGGTGCACTTCATCTTATTTCTTCCTAACTCAAACCTACTCTTCTAGTGTAGCCTATATATGCCGATATAAAGGACGGATACTAAAGACACAAATAATATTAATGAATGTAGTTTGCGTTAATTGGCGAATGTATGCACTCTATTTTGGTAGTTTTCGATGTGATAAAATGTGGTTGAAGTCTTTCAAAATTAGTGTTGAGCTTAAATTAACCAGAAAAATCACAGAACGTCTGATTGAACCATTTCTGGGCTTTTATTACAAACAATGTTATTTAGACAAGCACGAGAGTAGACTTGGTGATTTTTCGCTTTATTACCTTAACTAGTAATAGTAAATTTTGTTGTATTATGATTAGGGTGTCAAATAACCCTGCATATTGGTAATCATGGAGGACATATTAACAGCGATTGTTCTCTTGGGTGTAACTTATTGCTAATTCCTTTTTCAAATTGACTCAAGAAATCTTGAAGTGAAATTAATTTATGAATGTTATTATTATTATTAGCACCGCGTCTTACTACCCGTTCGGGTTATACGCATAAGAATTTTATTAATTTTTGCCTATATTACCCTCTTTTTTTGCCTTAGTTCTTTCTTCTGAAAACGGTGGTCCATGATTACCTCAGTTGATGATTGTCGAATATAATTTAGTATCAAAAACATTCATAGTTAAATCATTTCTATAATATTATTTTATAAAACCTATAGATAGGGTATAATAAAATGTGTACTGATCATAATCAACTCTTTCCATTCTGTGGCCGGGTCATTTTAGTAAATTGATTCCATCTTCATCTATCCCTCCACCATTATGATTTATATTTTCTTATAATTTTAATGTAATTTGAAAAGCAGTTTTGCACGCTATTTTTGTTACTTTCGTTTAACCGAGAAAAGTATTGGGACCGTGAGATATTTAACAAGAGATTTTTATATATGTAGATGTTTCATGACCCCTGAAACAAACAAAAAAATGGTTTTAATGATTCCCTCTGTCTGTCAGCTAGTCTCTCTTCCTGTGTGTCTGAAGCTTGGCCTAGAAACCAAATCATTTTACTTATCGGGTTAAAACTTTCTATCTATGGTTTTCATAAGGTTCTTCTAAGGTTACAATAAGGAATTTTTGGAATTAAATATTCTACCCTAAAAATATGGTTAGCTTACTTTAGGTTAAAAAGAGAAAAAGTAGATTTTTTCTAAATCCCCTTTAACAATTTTGACTAAAATTTGTATCTAGACACTATTAACAAAAAGTTGTGACTAATTTTTCAGGAAAAATGAATTAGAGAGTATTTAATTTAGTCGGATGTCTACAATTTTGATAAAGTCTTTGCAACTCTTTGAGATACAAAATACCTTATCGCTGAAAGGTTGTAGCAATATTAAAAATTAAATACTTACATTCTAAATATATTTTTATAAAACCAATAGTTTCTGTGCTAAAAGCAAATAAGTATATTTTTATGTTCAAGTCTTTGAAAATTGAAATTGATTTTTATGCTCTTTTTTGTTGGACAAAAATATTCCTCGTTTCTCAATGTTCTGTAGCAATGCATTTTGTTTTATTAATACTATTTGGTGGAGTGTTTTGTTTAAAAAATCTTTATTGTTTTTAATAATTTTTTCTATTTTAAGATAAAAGACAGAAAGACCGAAATACAATGCATGGTACTATTTATTTAAAAAAACTGCTTTTATTATAATTATCAATGTACGAAATGAATGTAAGTTAACCAAAATGCTGTACTGATTTGTTTTTGCAAGTCTTGCGTTAAGTTGTGAGAAAACCAGTAGGTACAGAACTACTCTGTTTCTTTCTGGAATAAGACCCATTTCTATCTTAATTCGTGGTTATATAAATTATTTTTAATATAATTTAAATGTGTTCAAGCCAATTTAAATAATTGTCAACAAATTTAACATGGTTATAAGAAAATATAAATTACAAGCTAAATATAATATATACTTTAGAAAAAATGTTCTTGACTTCGCGTTAAAGCTATTTTAATAGTTAAAATTCATTCTTTACATTCAATACATTTTAAATAAACCTACTGTGTCTTTTCGAAATGTACTAAGTCCAACAAATGTATGTACTGTGCGTATATAGGACCAAGATAATTTGTTGGCTTTCACACGCATTCTAACATTTTCCTTTGAGGCGTCTAACGAAAAACGAGAATTATTATCGATCGATATTAATTTTTGATTCACTCGATATCTAAAAAATAAATTGTGTCGTGGGGCATTGACAGTGCAAGCAGTCTCTGTCAAAACCATACCTGCGATATTTATTCACTCCCTCTGTCCCTCTTTGACCAATTCTACATAGGTATTGCTCTATACACGTCATACAGAAATGCACTCTCGTTGATAATGGTTAATGAATGTTCCACTATTTTTTTAGCACCAAAGTCTCACTACCCGTTCAAGTGATACTCAAATTTTTTACTGGGTGATGATAACAATTAACAGGTAGTTTAAACAGGTCTTGCTGACCCTGGTGACATGCCACAACACACCACTGCCTACTTTATTACCATGTGAAAACTAAAACAATCCAATGCCACCAGGAATAAAACCATCAAAGTATTTAATAAGTGTTTAGGTTACTCTTACAGGCAACTCTCATAGGCATACCTCTCTCATCCATTACACTAAAATACGCTAAATATAATTAAATAAGGATGACGCTATGAAAATTATTACTAAGAATGCTTCTCGCAACAGTGGGCACGTGATTTAAGACGTCAACCTCATCTGGTTAGATCAATCTGGAATATGGTGGTGGTGACTCGAATATCGACTGGGTGTATTGAGGGTGGGTTTTTCTCAATGGTTTTCCATTCTTTTTCCACGCAAATGTAGAAATATTTACTCTAAATTCTACCTTATTCATACCTACCTCATTAGTGTAAATATGTGGGTCGACCGAACGGATGCAGTAAAGAAATATATCTACAAATATTAATCTAAAAATATATTTCTTATTCGTGATTAAAAGTTTTATTTTATATTCACTACACAAAATGAGATTGCGGAAATAAGATGGCTATGTTTTATCGTTTAGTGTACTTGCTAGTTCATTAGTATTTTCTATTAATAATAGAAATTCCACAAATAAAACGTTATGAACCACTTATGTAAACCTAATAGCGCTTAAGCATAAAATTGCTTATCTATAACTGAGTGAAAGTTTCTCATTAATTCCTTTTATTAAATAATGGTTACATCCATCCGTTCTTTATTGATAGCAATTTACTGTTTCTATCATGCGGAAAATGGTGACTAGTCTTGCACATGTTTACAAGGCGTGATTGGCGTGATTGTTAGGGGAAAATGATTGCTGATTGCTAACCCGAGACAGTCTACGTAGGTTTTGGTGTTAACTCTACTTTCTGATTGAGAGGCTCAGAAACGACCATTGAGATAATACATCGTGATCCATCTTTATTTCATGATTTATTGTAAACCATTACAATAAATTGCCTCTACCTTACATTCTAACTAACCCATACCTTGATTTTCTTGCGATTGTACAGTACTGTACATTTGGGACAATTTTATCACATACAAATATATTTTGCTGCTAACATTTATAACATTTTGCTATAGTATTAGTGTTATTTTAGAGCTATTGTTAATATCGAGCAAATGTAAAGGATGAATATTATATGACTCAACGTATGAATATGTGAGAGTAAACCTAATAACTTTTTCTAGCTTTCAGATATGTTCATTCATATTACAACTTGGGTGTATCTCCCAGGTACCCGATAAAGGCGGCATATGATATTTAAACGATAATGTGGTAAATGAAATTTATTGTTATAGCGTTTAGAACAACTTTTCCATTATTATGTTATTCCGTGTTTTACTTCATACTACCCCCTCCTGCTGCTATCAGTTTGGTTACATTAATGGACACTAATGAGGTAGAATTTATAGGAAATAAATATTATATTATTATCTCTAAATTCCCACACACACACACACACACACACACACACACATATATATATATCCTCTAGATTATACCTCGTTTGCTTAAAGGGAGTTAAAAACTACTGAAGAAAATTTATTCTCATAACACCCAGCTTTACTTACTCCAGTGGCCACATGGCTTAAGGCGCTACACTCACAGTCGGATAGACTGCCGATGACGAGGAGATCAAGGTTTGAATCTTGGTCGGGTGGACTGAAGGTGATTTTACAAAATGGTTTTCTACCCTCCCTCCACGCAAATGCGGATACACTAGCTTTAAATATAGCCTTCCTAATCATTAAAACCATTAGCGTAATTTGTATATAAGCGTATAACCCGAAATGGTAGTAAGACGCGGTGCTAAAAAAAATATTAAACAATGGTTCCCGATCTTTCTCCATATTGCGGACACCCTGAAAACAATGATAATTCTCCGCGGCTCCTCTAATCTCCCCCAACATATGAGGTGAAATTAAAACCATACGCACACATTTCTAGTATCCTACGTAACCCATTTATTATCAATAAAAGTAAATATATGTTTGGTTGGCTAGTAATGGAAAAACAACAGATGCTTAAGCAAATTGGGAATAGCAAATATATTTTATATTATGTGAAAATACAAGTAAAAATATCTAGATTAGTTTCATGAACCCCTACAGGATTCTTCGTGGACCCCATTCGGGTAACTCTATATTCTAACATATGCACCATTGACTCGTGGTGGACATTAAAAGCTGTCGTATTTTACAAGTTGACTTTACTGAATCCCACTACCCGTCCGTTTTATAAATATATGTACTAATTACGCTAATATGCTAGAAAAGATGACGATTGAATTTGAAAGGAAGTGTACTTACAACTATGTGACGGAAAAGTGGAAAACTATTTAGGAAATATCAGCCTCAGTGTACCCGACAGAGATTCAAACCAAAAGCTTCCCGTTATCATTAGTCCATTTTATTGTGAGGGCGGTGCTTTAGATAGTTGAACCATTTACGTGGGTATAAGTTAATTAATTGTAAGGCATATTTGGTAGCAAGGACATATTTGGGCAAAACAATTTTAAGCTATTGTTTGTTTTGTTATATAGTAATTTTGACAAAAACTATTCTTTAAATTTATTGTTTGTTTGCAGATTTCTGTTTAAAATTTATTTTTAAATCCCCCAAATATGTAGGGAAAAGCTTAAGGCTAATGAATGGATTTTTAATAATTAACAATGATCAAATAACTCAACACCAACTAAATATTTTTCTTAGGACACCATCTATTAAATAATAATTTCGCTTGGAAAATACGAGTTAGTTTTATCATAAATATAGATTTAAGGAGTGCAAAACTAAGAATATTGTAGCATAATAATGTTCCCGATCATAAAAAAAATTCTCAATAGTCGTGTGAGCATTACCTCTCCCCACCCCTTTTTCAAGGTTAGTTGTTGAGACCGCCACGGGGCAGTGTCGGTAGAGGAAAACAGAGTTGAGTCTTTGCCTGGCGATGAATCGGGAACTTTTTTTTTTGCGTGTGGCATTACTGGCCGGGAGGAACATGACATCCAATTCAGTCGCCTTATGTGTAGACTAATAGCATCTCTGGTGTCACAAAACGTTTCCCAGGATACACCATAGAAGGTTGTCTACACGTCGTACACACAATGAGATGATGTGATGATAGTTGTTATGGAGTTGTGGAGCCGGGTAGAGTTTTAACCTAACTTATGCCTAATTTATTAGTCTCTAGCAACCAATGGGATAATTCCTCCCAAGAGAAAAATACTCAAGTTACCAAATGGGAATTGAACTTGTAATCCCTAGGTTCATACACCATGGATACGGAGGATCAGGGATTGATTTATCCAAGGACGACTAAGATGGACGTTGGGTTGTATAACAATTGAATTGTATCAAATTTGTGTCATACATGGTGATTCGTTCAAATAATTATAATGTGCCCAGTATTATTAGCAATAAACATATAAATCAGGACAACTATATTGAATTGATTATGTATTTATTGATTGTCACCCCAACCCTTATAGATATAATATTGGTTCCTTAAGTAAGGGTTGGGACTCCAACCCATGTAATTGATCTAGTTAAGTTCAAATGGGCCCAGTACAAACATGGTAATCAGATTCATCACTTTAAAAAAAACTTGCACAACATCCAGAGACAAACCAGAAACAGATAGCGCTGAAGCGGTACATGGAGTCATCGTCAAAACGTTACACAACAGACGTCGTGGTCGTACAGTATATGGGCGAAGGAGGCAAGGCGTATCAATATAAAAAACAACAATTCTATCAGTTGTTATAAATGGATAGAAAACGTGGTCTCTTACCTTAAATGACGACAAAAAAAAAGTTTAGGATATTCAAAAACAAGGTGGTCCAAAAGGGGATGAGGCTACTGGGGAGTGTAAGAGGTTACATGATGATGAGAGACATACCCTGTACTCATAATATGACATTATTAGGATAGTCAAATCTCGTATATTATGTTGGGCAGGACATTTAGTGCGAATGGAAGAATTTAAAACCGTGTTCAGGGTGCTAAACTTTTTTAACACCATGAGGTTTGGATTGTAGTTTATGTACTAAATATTATTTCATGGAGGGAGAGTGGAAAGCCGTTTATGTAAAACCACCCACATTGCACCCGACTAGTATAAAACCCCAATATTCCCATCTTCGGCATTCTAGTCTATGGCTAGAGTAACGCTTTAGACCATGCGATCACCGAAATGGGTCGGGTTGTTAACTGGTCAACCCATTGAGAAGATTTAGAAGCAGATCGAAAGTAACAATATAATGGACATGAAAGATATAGAGTGTAATGAGGTGGATTGGATAGAACTAGATAAGATATGTTGTAGTGAGATGAACTTGCTAGAACTAGCTCAAAATAGGGATAAGGTGTAATGGGATAGACCGGATAGAACTAGCGCAAAATATTGTTAAGTGTAATGAGGTGGACTGGATAGAATCAGTTTAAGATAAGATAGGGTGTAATGAGATTTACTGGCTTGAACTAGCTCAAGACAGGGATAGGTTGCAATGGGATAGACTGGATATAACTAGCTCGAGGTAGAGATAGGGTGTAATGAAATGAACTGGCTAGAACTAGCTCGAGATAGAGAAAGATGGCGTACTTTTGCAAGTGTGGTAGTGAAATTTTGAGTTCCTAATGCCCTAGAGTAAGTAAGACATTCTTTGCTTGCGTATTCAAAATTTACCTTTTTTAAAAAGAGCTCCAATTTATGATGTAGTTAATTTTATCAGTCACTGTTTGAGGATATTATTTTTAATACGTCTTAAGCTACATCTGAATTTCCATGTAGCTACCATCTAATTTATAAACCATACAACTATTTGGTCCTCTAGTTTCAAGTCCTACATGAATTCATCTTGTAATTATTGCCCACTTTACGATGTAATATGCACGAAAAAGATATACAGCGTAGGGTACAATTACGCTACTGTACTTACTCCGTACTTGCCTTTGGATGTTTTTGTGTACGGCCAACCGTTTATAAAAATGTAATTGCATTGTAGCTATGTTTTATTACTCCCCACCACCTGCCCCCTGTTTCCTTATAATCCTTTCTGCCCCCGCGGCAAAATTACCGTTCTTAGCGTCCAAGTCAAACGTCTTGTGCTCTCTACCCAGTAATTGCAATTTCGTTGAGAATGTAACCGTAGGGAGAAAGGCGGTGAAAAGAAATTATTTTTCTGAAATGACCCGGAACTAAATCAACCAAGTAGATGTACCCAATGTTTGGCCTTTTGTTTATTTACTTCGTGCTGATTATATTTATGGAAATGAGATTAGGTAAGTGCCCTCAAGAAGATGAGACTGCAGGTGAACAGAAGCGTGCCATGGTGAAGTGTCAGCGATAGTACGTAGACGTATTCCTGAATTATCTGTTTCAAGAAGGACTTTGATCATCAGCCAGATAATCATGGTTCATTGATATAGGGTTACCTCTCAGCCCACTTCCCAGTGAACTAGCTTTTATCCTCCGGTAATCTTGACTTAAACATTATCTAACAAGGGGGGGGGGGTTGGGGGTTCAAACCCCCCGCGAAATTTTATGAACAAAATATATATAGCTTTTTTTATGGTTCAAACGATATAAAAATTAAAATACAAATACAAATTATGCGGTTGTGTTATTATAAAAAGCACTTCAAAGAGCTTCTAGAGGTGTTAAATATTTAGAAATTTTCCTAGCATTTGGCATTTTGGGGGTTATTTTACCATAAAAAACCTCACAGAGCTTCAAAAAGTGTTTAATATTTAGAAAATTTCCTACCCTTCGAGCAGCTACGGGGTTATTTTATCATAAAAAAAAACACTTCAGAGAGCTTCTATAACCGTTTGTCATTTATAATGTTTTTTTTATCTTCCAGCAATTGGGGGATGTGCTCACCAAACCCCCCCTAAAATTATTGGCTGGCTACGGCCTTGGGAAGGATAATAAGTTGGTAAATAGTTACGTATCTATATGCCTAGACATAATATGGTCAGCATTTTGTCACTTTATAAGCTCTATAATATACATTATATCTGATAGGTTTATAATTATAGCTTATAGAGACCAGAAACTGTTCATGCACACTAAATATAATATTAGGGGATACACCTTGGGTGATATTTTATGCCTTCGTTAGAACATACTTATTATATACTTGTCAAAATCAAAAATGAAACCTCGAAAATTATTTAATATATGTCAATATGTCAGAGGTGTCGTGGAATTTAATGATAATTTTTTTTTATTAAAAAGTGTTACCATCAAATGCTGCTATGTTAATGACAGCTATTCAAGAACTGTTGGTTCGTATCACTATATGAAGGAAATTAAATTCTATGTTTGTACTGAAGCAATGTTTTATTTATGTCGACAAAAAAAAGTTTTGCTATAAAAACTGCAAAAAAAAAACGCCACGATTTATCGCATCCCCACACTCACACCGTAAAGCTTCAAAAGTTAAGACTCCAACTTATACTTGCTAGCCTCATAGCTCAAAGAGCACAACATGTATACACTGGAAACGTTTAGTGCATAGTAAGGATACTCTAGGTATGACTACAGGTCACAAATTGCTACAAATTAACAGCAGAAATATTTTTGTACTCATTTTGTCTACAATCACAATAAGACCCTATTGAATCTCATTAATTATTACTGACATACTGGTCGTTTAGTTATTAAAACTATTTTAAACAAAATTACTAAATTAATTTTTTTAAATATGTTTTTTGTATTATTTTGAATATTTTACGTAAAAAAGATTCGTTACTCTTTCTATAATTTTTTTATTGTGCCCTATTATTTTTCTGATCGGTATAAAAACTATGACATTTATTGTCAAGCTAGAAATTTGTTTTATTTAATTTATAAATCATTGAGTTATACTTTTTGAGTAAAAAGTGTTTAATAAAATAAACTTAAAAAAAATTGAATTTAAAAGAAATCCCATTGTTGTTAATTTATAAATTTTACATAGAAACCGTTTGAAAACCAAATAGAATGTTGTATACATATTCAAGGCCTATATAAAAGATTGTTGTATGAATAATAATTTATCCACAAAGAATAAACACGATACGGTGCACCGCGCACTCTTTCCCTCTCTTTTGTCTTAAAATAAATACTTTTACTCAAAACTCGTAAGACTTGTAAAACCCAATAATACACATTATTGCAGAAACAATCCACCAAAGAAAATTCTGTAACAGAAACATTGAGAAAAGTTTAATATATCTGTCCACTAAAGAGCATAACAAATTATAATTTAAATTTCAAAGTGATCCATTAGAAATAAATATTTTTTCTTGTATCGTGGAAGCTATAGGCTTATTAAATATATTTCAGTTAGAAGCTTTATATTTTGATTATTTCTACAAGTATACAATGATGATTATTTCGTATCTAAAATAGTTGCGGTGATATGATCAAAATTGGGAATTAACGTGCATATAAATTATTCTTTAAGTCATTTTCACGGAGAAACGAGAATAGCCATTTTGTTTGTAATATTAAACAACACTTAGATTTTAAATTTAATCAAAATCCTTTTAGCAGAATTTGAAAAAAAAATAAAAAATTATCTCTCTTTGCCTTTCACTAAGCCACCCTTAATCTTAGAGTTAAATATCTAATTCCAAAAATTCCCCGGAGAAGCCTTTTTAAAGCCTGAAATAGCAAGTTTCAGCCCAATAGTTAAAATGGTTTCCAATCTAAGCCGAGTGAGGCAAAGAGACAAACGGATAGAATCGGGAAAACAACTTTTTTCTGTTTTATTGGGTCATGAAACGTCGACATTTATCCAAATCTCTAGTTTGATTTTTTTTTCGACACAATATTTCTCTCTCCAAGGGGACGAGAGAAATTAAATAGCAACAAAAATAATTTTCGTTTATGGTTTTGCCAAGTATTTAAAAGCATGTTCTAGCAAAGGCAAGTGAGATGCACTATAAGGTCTTATAATTTACTGACAGCCTCATTTACATTTAAAAGCTTAAACAATAATTTTAGTGTGTCCAATTTGATTCCAGGTGATTACTTTAATAGTTTATAATTTGCTCTTGAATTCATCATTACTGTATGTTCCGCAATCTTTTCTATAGAGGTAGGGTGCTTAATGTTAGTGTGTGGTCCTTGGTAAAGTTAGTTTGTAAGTTTTTCCTTGTATTAAAATTCTATATATATTCTATCGTTGTAATTATAAAATGTATGTTGTAATAGTCTAAGTAATAATCCTTAGCTCTGAGTCGGTTAAGGTGGGACTAACGGTTAAATTGACTATCATATTTAAATGGTCTCTCACTTTCTGGATTAATATTTCACAGTGTTCTTCATTATTGCTCTCTGTGAATCTTACAGCCTGATTAGTAAAATTATTCTGACCCTCTTTGGAGGTCACAGGGTTTAAGGCACCACTCTCACAGTAGACTAGACTGCCGAAGACGTGGATATTGATATTAGAATTTTTTTCGGGTGTACTAAGGGTGGTTTATCCAAAACTGTTTTACACTCTCTCTCCACGCAAATGCAGGTGCATTTAATATAAATATGAGTTTACTCATCCTTAAAAGCTTTAGCGTTATTAGTAGAGAAACGTATAGCCTCAAACTGGTAGTAAAATGCAGTTCTAAAAAAGGTATTAGGTTTGGCTGTGTGCTCTTGTTACATGTAATCCATAAGTTTTATTCATTTTAATAAATATGAAGTAAAGTAAGGTTGTATATGTTACTGTCCAAACCCAATTCCAGGACAAACTATATTGAACTAGGCTGAATTGATACACCCTAAACCAGGTTTATGTTAGGTTAAGTTAGATTAGCTAAAAATACTTGCGTGCGAACTATACATGCTGAAATCAGTCCAAGATCGATTTATCGTATGGGTGAAAGTGGGATGGAGGGGGATGCGAGATAAGGCCAGTATTTTTGCAGTTTTTTTTATGGCAAAACTGATTTTTTGCTAAAATAAATGAAATATTGCTCCAGTACAAAAATAAGAATTTAATTCTCTTCAAATTTTGAAATAAACAGTTGTTGAGTATTTGTCATTAGCATAGCGGCATTATCTAACAAAGTTTCAAATGAAGAGAAAAAGTTTTCGTGAAATTCCGGAACACCTTTTACAGATACTCAACAAACTGTTTAGCTCACCATGTGAAGAAAATTAAACTAGATTAAAATGTTTCGGCATAAAAACTGCAAAAACACTGTACTTTTCTCGCATCACCTTATATCCCACCTTAAGAATGATGAAAACTAGTATTACCTAAGAAGAACATCAGGCTATATTGGTTTATCGTAAAAGCGACATGATGTATCTATTTGGCCTTATCCAATCTAATCTGTCCTGGAATCGGGTTTAGACTGTAAAATATACATAAGAATACAAGCATTTAAAGAAAAGAAAGAAAAATAATAGAAACTTTCATCTTATAAAGAAATTTCATGATTTTATCAAAAGTTAATGTTCCTATAAAATAGTGTACACAGAGACCGGTGGAAAATGTATTTGCATGTCACATACTCTCACCCCTCTCTCGACTAGCCATACTGCAGTGTTTAAATATGAAGTTGTATCCATCCAGTACATACTTTCCCCTTCAATTCATAACTGGGGATATAGGATATTAGGAACCAAGTAACCGAGAGATCTAAAACTTTTCTCTATAATATCTTAGTTCCCGCACAGAGCTATTCATTGCAGTATGGTCGACTCTTATTATGGCGGTCAGAACTAAAACCTTGACCGTTTTACTAAGGAAGAACTTTTTCACATATGAGTTGACCATTTTGTCTTCATGTTTAATTTTTATTTTATCTTTGTATTAATTTGTTCACGATTACTCTTTGTTCAGGATATTCACGTATTACTGCTTGTTTGTATTGCTGCATCTTACTGCCTATTTTATCTGCATTTTACCGCCTGTTGGCCTATCTATATCTTACTGCCTTTTAGGGATATCAACGTCTTACTGCTTTTGGGATATTGAAGTCTATGTCAGCTTACACTCCGGATGAAACAGATACTTAACACATAAAGCATGCTACATGACGCATGTGCTTGAACAATTATTATATGTAATATGTTTCAGAATGGAAGGAGAGTGATACGTCGTTGTCTGCAGCTTGTGCCACGTGCACCGTCGTGATTGAATAGATTAGTTCACTTTTACACGTTTGACGTGCAGTAAGCATTTAGTTATCACTGATTCGGTCAATCTGTGTGGCGTTGTCTGAAAATTCAGTGCACCATGCGATACGACCAACTAACATTGATTTTATCTATATTGTTGAAAGATATTACAATATTTATGTTTACGGGTGGCAGAATTATTTCAAGACACTTGTAGTAGGGAATAAGTGTGAGAAAATAGCAAGAATTGGTCAGAATGTTTTACTAATTCGGAATATAAAACCAATTAAGCATCAAGAACTACATTTTTAATAATTGGGTTAACCCAGAAACCCCATTTATTCTTTTGCCTTACGATAGCTGCTTGTAACATCAGATAATTTTCTTCAGATGACCCCCACATTACGACTGGATTCCCCCATGTGCCGAGTGCTGTGTGCCATTCTATCTGAAAGTCTGTGGTGAATATCACATGCTGCGTGCTTAATCCAAAATATCACTTGTCTCATCCACCATTCGGTGTCAACGCTGCTTTACTGTGTTTGGCATATCTCCATCTTACTGTCTGTTTGAGATATTCACATCATGTTGCTTGTCTAGTAGCCTATATATGCGTCATACTGTATATCCACTTCTTATTGTCTTTTCTGAATATCCCCGTCTTACTGCCTTTTTGGGATAACCACATGTTACTGCTGGTTTGGTATATCCACGTCTACTGAATTTTTGTAATATCCATGTCTTACTGTTTGTTTGGGATAGCTACGTCTACTGAATTTTTGTAATATCCACGTCTTACTGCCTGTTTGGGATAGGCACGTCTTGCTCTCTTTTTGGGATAACCTCATTTTACTGCCTGTTTGGGATATCAACGTCTACTGATGTTTTGTAATATCCACGTCTTACTGCCTGTTTGGGATAGCCACGTCTACTGAATTTTTGTAATATCCACGTCTTACTGCCTGTTTGGGATAGCCACGTCTTTCTCCTTTTTTGGGATAACCTCATATTACTGCCTGTTTGGGATATCAACGTCTACTGAATTTTTGTAATATCGACGTCTTACTGCCTGTTTGGAATAGCCACGTCTTTCTCCTTTTTTGGGATAACCTCATATTACTGCCTGTTTGGGATATCAACGCATTTCATCCTATTTGGGATATTCACGTCTTACTGCTTGTTGGAACTATCCTCGTTTGAGATGTATGAACTTGAACTGACAAACGATGCGTGAAAAACCTTTCAAAATATTACTTTCAACTTAAGTTTATCGTGAGTGTTTGAGACTCATATCTGAAAACATAATCACTCAAACAGTTGTTTGGTAAACCAACATTCAGCTGTTCACTCCGAAGTAATTTGAGTTGGTGTGTTTGCCAAATCATGTTAGGCCTGGTTACTTTATATGACTGGAGGAATGCCAAGTGGCTTTAGGCCAAGTGATTTCCATCCCAAAAGATATAAGCGTTGATGAGTTGACAATCTTTCTTCACAAATAAATATATATTTTTAAGTAAAGGACTCCATCTAGTTCTACAATTAATCAGATTAAAAATGAAAAGAATAGATATGGGTCGAAAACAGATGCTATGAATCGAAATAAACGGATTAAATTAAGCATTCGGATAAATTTGTAGTTTAGATAGATAAGGAACGATGTTTTAAAATGTACGAGTTTACTTTTAACCTAATAAGTTTATATATTTTTATTTGTAGGGTGTCGTCTACTGCGTCTTATTTCTAATTCTAATTACTAGAGTAGGGTAACGAGGCTGAATATAAAAGAAATCCACCTGAATTAGCGGGGAGGGAGAGTGAGAAATTATTTAGGGAACATATTAACCTCAATAAAGCCGGTCGGGGTTCTAACCTTGACCTCACCATCCCCAACAAACCACACTTAATAAGTTTGACCTTTAATCCGCATGCCCACCTATGCGATAGTAACAAATTGTATTTCTTACAATCCAAACGGGCAGCAATATTGCAGGCTAGCTTCATAGTCAGACTTAGCTCCTCGCAAGTACGGCTCGATACTAAATACTAGTCACCTTAGCTCAGTCGGTATCGTGTCTGTCTACTAAGATAAGGGTTTCGGGTTCGGTTCCTGGCATGGAAAATGTTTTTATCATTGATGAAATGTGGGCTTACCCTTTCATAGTGATGAATAAACGGCCGGGGACTGGATTTTGTCTCTGTCCTCGACTTATAAGGCATATGACGGACGCTACGACAAGCCTAGCAAGCCGGTAATGGGAAATATATGGCTGGAATTAAAAACTTACCTAGGCCACAGGCTGGCAACAGTAATGGATGTAAAATAAAACTAAATACAAGGCGGCACCTACTTAGATCATAATGGAATAGGCTAGTCTCGCATATTAGACTGGCTTGTTTCATTCGAGTTTAGGTAGGTGCCATCCTGTATTTAATTTCGAGGCTCACTTGAAGCATGCTTAGTCTGAATATTAAACTGGAACTATAATTTATAAAGGTTTAAAGCAGTGTTTTCTAAACTGCGGTACATGCACACCAAGGGATACTTGACATACCACTGATTTTCTTAATCGTAAACTACTTTTTTGATTACGGTGATTATGATAATCTGTTTAAAAGAGATTTTGACGTGATTTCATGGAATTCTAAAAAATATTTTGTTACCTCTGTCATGGTTTTTCTTAGCTCAGGCCTAGTTAAAATTTGGAACGAACATCTATAGACAATAAAGTAAGTAATAGTTTAGTTTCATTTTTTTTTTTAGCGAAGAGATGGAATGAGTAGGAAGGTCAACGCAATGGTTTCATAAGCCCTAGGTGAGACTTAAAATTTGCACCTCAGTTTTATTCTGAAACCACTCCACCCCCACCCTTTCTTTGACAACTGATCTGTCACATACATACATTATTGATGGAATTGTTAAAATCCCTTCTCGGGTTCAATTGCTTAGGAAACGTTGACATCCATTAACATCTCGAGCTAGATTTTTTTACGGTCATAATAATTTCTATACCTGAGGGGTGTGAGAAAGTAAAATTTTTTTTCACGATTTCAATATTTTGTCTTGATATAAGAAAGTAAAATTTGGGCTACTGGCATTTAAAAAATTGATAGTTTTTCGAAATACGACTAAACAAATGAAAACATCTAGGACAAATACACATTTGCTTCAAGTTAAATTTGTTTAATTAATGGGTCTGTCAGAGATTGCTTACCCTAATTTATAAGGTAAGTATAAAAATAAAACGAGTGTCGTTATATTTATAAATGGCATTCATTCATGGTAAAGAACAAGCATTGTCTATAAAGACGCTTTATTATAAGTTTGATTACTTGCCCAGGATAATCAGTATTTAGGCCAATCTTCTAAGCTTGTAGGTAGTTGACGTATCACTCCATTCTGCCACAAAGACTGTTTTAAGTTATATCCATTCAAACTATTCAAATTATCACTATGCCACAAATGAAATAAGGCTGATCTATAAAATTTTAGTTTACAGACAAATGGATCCAAAAGATAACTAAATATAACAAAGTTGGCTATGTTTAAAAATTTTTAAATCTCGTCTGTTTTCAAGAAATATAAAATTCCTAATATACAAAACTATAGTTTCACTGGTCGTTATTTATGATTGTTAATCTCAGTCGATTACTTTACATGATTAAAGGAAATTTAGGGTGTTCAAAAACAAAGTACTTGATAAAATATTTGGTCCAAAAAGGGAAGAAAGTAATGTGTAGAGGAGGAGGTTGTTATAAAATGATGAGCTACATACACTGTAATAATCACACATTGTTAGTATAATGAAGTGTAGTGGATTAATGTGGTCAGGACATGCAGCGCGAATGGAAGATGCCTGAAACGTGTTCCAGGCTTTGAATGGCAAACCTAATGGGAAAAGATCAGTGGGAAGACCTATAAGCAGATGATAGAATAACATTAGAATTGACCTGAAAAAGATAGGGCGTAAGGTAGACTGGATATAGCTAAATAAAGGGCAAGCTCCATAATTAGAATTAGCACGCCTCAAGTTCGAGTCGATACTAAAAAACTAAAATACGATATATACCTTAACTAGAATGGAATGGGCAAGTTTCGCATTTGAAACTGGCCTATTCTATTTTGGTCTGAGTAGGTGTCATCTTGTATTTTTATCGACTAGCACTTAAGGCGGGATGAATCTGACCATGAAACTGGCACAAAGAGAGGAATAGGTGGCGTACTAAGTGCGACAGTGAAATTTCAAGTTCCTAATGCCATAGAGTAAGTTGGTGAGATTGTATATATAAGAAGTTGTGTATTTATTCAAACATCACTGGGAGTTGGGTTTTATTTGATAATGCAATTATTTTAAGATGTAAAATTTCTATACATGCTGATGGCCAAATGATCAAATTGGTCAATTGCAATATATACTAGATTTCTAGTAACAGTCGAGGTCGGTGAGGTCAAGATCATATATCTTTTTGTTTTTAATAAATACGTTTAATACAAGACTACCACTATCGTTATCTAATGATAAAGATGAGGTAGATTAAGTACAAGATCTACATTATCTAATATATGGGAGAAACGCCAGGATATGCCACATGTGTAAATCTAACACGAATATATCTGGTTGAGATTCGAACTTTGGTCTCCCCGATTATTGGCAATCCTCAATTGCTAGCTTAATACCTTAGACCCTATGACCACTAGTGCGGGTATCAAGGCTTGCATCTCGGTTGTAATCAATGATGTTGGTTTTTAAGTTCTCTGTGCTTGCAAGTGCGTATTCACTTCCTCTAAACTATGTATTCATCCGTTATAATCAATGCTTCATAAACGTTCATCAAACACGTACTTTTTTTGATACCATGGCCTAAATAACGTACCCCGCCAACAAAATGTATTCTACTTTCTTTTTAATCACGAAAAAAATCAATCTCTAATTTATTATGAATCTCTTCTTTGATTTATGTGAACACAAATCCAAAAAATTGGATGTTATAATTTTGTTTGTCCTCATGTCTGTCTATCTGTCCCTCGTCACGGGCCCAAAACGGTTGGATATATTTTGTTCAAATTGGATATTTCGATTTTATAGGACTATGCGGCTATGCCTTGGAATATATATATATATTTTTTTAATTTTAACCCTATCCCTCAAATTAAGAGTATAATTTTTACTAACATAGTATTTTTTTTAAGTTCCAAATTTTTCTAAATTAGCCCTGACGATTTAAAAAAAATGCGTATATAGTGATTGTGTGGAATGACAAATAACACTATGTAATTGTCTATTAAATAAAAAACACTTTTATGTTTAGTTAAAAAATAAATATTTTTTCAAAAACTTGAAATATTTTAACAATGACTAAGGATTTGATTTCAAATGAGTATATTGGGGGGTTTTGACATGAAAATGTTGCACTTTTTAGATATAATTTCGCTTAAGGTTGGCTTACAAAAAAATTGAAAATATTTAAAAAATTGTTAAAATGATTTAGTTACAAATCGGTGAATTGGGAGTGCTTGGAATTAAAAGTAACGCCGTATAATAGTTTTTGGGGTAGAAAAATGTTTAAGAGCAGTGTATTATGATTTAAAAAATTATAAATATATTTAAAATGGTTAAATTGATTTGGCTACAAATGGGTATCATGGGAGTGTTTGACATGACAGATTACACTGTATACTTTTTTGACACAAATATTTGCTTAAGACTAGTTTACTGATTACCAATTTTTCAAACTTTTTAAAATTTTAAAAACAGTTATACCGGTTTTTTTTTATTTCAAAATAAGTAGCTTATCTGTTAAGTTTTTTAGAATATAAGTAGTTGTACGTATTCTTTTTTATATAAATATTAATTTAATAGTAGTTTATATATAGTTTATAATAGCTTACAAATTAATTATTTTTGGAAAATTTTGTTTTTGCCTTCTCTTATCAGGAGAAATATTGAAATCTTGAGAATATTAGAGCTCAAGATTATAATGATTCTTTGCGCTGTGTGTGTCCGAACCAAAAAGTGGATTTTACAATCCGGTAGTCCCCATGTATCCCCATCTATTTATCCTTGGCCAAAAACTAAAAGCGGCTTGATGTTTCTTTTAAACTTAACATTTAGATTTTATTAGGATCTTTTATTTTTACGCCAACACTCAAATTAAGAGTAATTTACTAATAAATGTTGTTTTATTAGTTCCAAATTTTTCGAAAATGGCTTTAAATATTTTGTTTAAAATTGAAATTTTGGGAATGGTTGACCTCCAAAATATCACAGGATACTAGGTTTTTGGGTAAAAATTCGTTAAAGCTTAGTTTTCTGTTGAATAATTTTCCAAAACTCATAAACTTTTGAAAACAGCTCCAACAATTTTGTTTAAAATATATACATGGTGAGTGTTTGACTTGATAAAACTTTATTGGTGGCAATTCATTTAAAAGCATTTTACCAAGGACCGTTTTTATATAATTTGAATATTTTATAGAATGGCTCCAGTGATTTGGTTCAAATGATTGTCTGTTAAGTTTTTAATCAGCTGTTTGTATTTGATAAATATTTTATAGTGATGACTAATTTTTATAAGATTTTGTTTTTTGGAAATTGCTTTAACCATTTAGTTAAATATGGCTGCCGGAGGACTATCCTATATGATCAATAATTATTTATCTTTATCTTTTTTAAAGTTTATTAAAAGTAGTTTAATTATGATAAATTTATAGAAAGTTTGAGATTTGTTGAAATTGGCATTGGAGATTGAGTTTAAAATGGGTATTTTAGAATAGTTATTAATAATAAATAAGAACAAGTTTTTATTTTCAAAAATTAAAAATAATTTTAGGGTTTCTGACCAATAATTTTATGTTTAAATTTTTAAAATATATTTGAACACTTTGGTTAAAAATGCTTATTATGACTAACAAGATGACGTGTTTGTTTTCACGAGGAAAATTTACTTTAATGTAGCCTAGTATAAACCTAATTTTGAAAAGTTTTTTTTAGTCTTCATACACATAATACACAATATGAGAATTATTGGTGTCAAACCATTTATTTTCAATGTCTAAAAAAAAAAAAATTTATTTTAATTAAATAAGCTAATATATTTGTTTCTTGAGTCTCTGTCATCCATGGTATAGCGCGTCCTCAGATTGCGGATAGAGGATACGGCTTTCAGATATGAGGATAGCTGCGAATATATTGAATAAGCTGTCACGGGCAGCCAATAAAAGTGATTCTACACCTTGAAGGCTGAGCGTGGCCATGATGATCTTTTACCGTAAAAAAAAGTCCCATCAAGAATCAGACAAAAGTTTGTCATGTCTGATTACGGTAGGCAGGACATGTAGCCTACTGAAGATGGGATAATGTATAACCGTGTTCAGTGTATTGACTGGTAAACCCAATGGGAGGAGACCATTAGTAAGACCTAGCCGCAGATGGAAGGATAAAATTATAATGGACTTGAAAAAGATATGATGTAAAGAGATGGAGTGGATAGAACTGTTTCAGGCTAGGGATAGGGTGTAATGAGGTGGACTGGACTGGATAGAACTAGTTCAGGATGAGGATAGGGGGTAATGAGATGGCATGGATAGAACTATCTCAGTATAGGGATAAGGTGTAATGAGGTGGACTGGATAGAACTAGTTCAGGATGAAGATAGGGTGTAGTGAGGTGGACTGGACTGGATATAACTAGTTCAGGATGAGGATAGGGGGTAATGAGATGGCATGGATAGAACCAGATCAGTATAGGGATAAGGTGTAATGAGGTGGACTGGAGATAACTAGTTCAGGATGAAGATAGGGTGTAGTGAGGTGGACTGGATAGAACCAGATCAGGATAGGTATAGGGTGTAGTGAGGTGGACTGGATAGAACTAGTTCAGGATGAGGATAGGTTGTAATGAGATGGCGTGTATATAGCTAGCTCAGGATGAGGATAGGGTGTAGTGAGGTGGACTGGATAGAACCATATCAGGATAGGGATAAGGTGTAGTGAGGTGGACTGGATAGAACCAGCTCAGGATAGGGATAGAGTGTAATGAGGTGACTAGATAGAACTAACTCATGATAGGCATAGGTGTCATACTTGTGTGTGGCGATGAACTTTTGAGTTCCCAATGCATATAAAAGTAAGTAATCTAATTATTAACTATAAATAATTAAAAAATTTAGCTATTTTTACTAATACAGAGAATATACTTAAAATTATATTTATTAATAATATTATTAATTACATGCCAAAACGTCATACTGATCATATCATAATGTTACTTATTTATGAGTTATTCGCATCGGCGGTAACACCTCCTGCACACGTAACACACGAATACTGCATTTACACCCCAACAGGATTCCAACCAAAGGGGTTTGATAACGTGTGAAGCACAACGATGATACGATCTCACCCTGGTTTGATAACCATCAGTTATCAATCATAATGGATCATATTTTAGATACTTTTTCATTATTTGGATTACTTAAGCAACCCTTTCCTAACTGATTAATCATAACATGACCTAAAAACTAACTTAACTCGTGAATAGACTTAACACCTAGCACCTACGCTCTCGTTTGTCCAACCATCACTCATAAAGGGAAAGCTTTAATTTCACATTGAGTTTTTAGACATACCAGGAATTGAACCAAGAACCTTAACCCAGTATTCAAATGCGCTAAAATTAGATATAACCCCGCCTTGGTGTCGTAGTTAGCAAACGCGCCAGTCATGTTGAGCTAGACCACCGAGGACGGGGAGTTAGAGGTTCGAATCTCAGTCGGGTGAACTGGGGGTGGTTTTTCCTAATGGTTTTCCAATCTTTCTCCACGCAAATGCGGGTTCACTTCCTCTAATTTCAACCTTTCCAATTCCTAATCCATTAGTGTAATTAGTACTTATGCGTATAATCCGAACGGGTAGTAGGAAGCAGTGCTAAATAATAATAACAGAGATAAGGAGTTGAAATTTATACCAAGTTTATCTTGAGTAGTCTATGGTGTGAATATATGGAAAATTTACCTGCGAAATATCCTTAAGATTACTTATCTATTAATTTGTCAGTTAAAAATTAGGTGTGGACGTGAAAATAGTCGCACTCTTGATTACAAGAGACTTTTATTCTTCAGAATTAGTTTTGGTAAAAATTATAGGGCAACAATATTAGGATTATAGTGGAAAGAACCTAATCTAACAGTTATATAATTTACTAAAACTAATTTAACATTTTCGTACATCAAAAAATATGATTTGCGCCTTTAGATTTTGATAGATATTATAAATATCTGTAAAATAACACTAATAATAAAAGTAAAATGTGGTTAGTGTTAAACGCAAAAAAGTTAGTATTTTTTAAAAGGTATTGTCAAACTAATGACCAAAGCTCTCACGTTACTGTGGCCTTAACGCTTTAACAATAACTGGTATAGTTAAGAGAACTAGGCTCAGTTAAAAAATAGCTTGTCATAAACACCTTAACATTGTTGTTACAATCGCTTTGGTGGATGAATGGTAAGTTATTATTATTATTATTATTATTATTAACACCGCGTCTTACTACCAGTTCGGGTTATACGCACTTTAGCTAATGTGTAATGGTAGGGTGATTGTGAGATGAAATGGAGGACCTACAGTTTAACGTGGAATCCAAAACCACAGTGGAGGCCTGGCATTCTCCACATTCCCAAATTGTTATTAATACACGTCTTGTCAGAGGTGAAGGAAGGGTTTGACAATCAGATAAATCTGTGCCGGGACCGAGGATTGAGCCCCCGGTCTCCAGTGAATGTTAAGTTGTCAGTATCACTTTAAACTGGGGGATTGAGGTTTAAATCCTGGTAGGGTATACTGAAGGTGGCTCTTCTTAAATATTTTTCCACTTTCCCTCTTTATACGAGTATCTTCGGGTGTACACATTTGAAATTCAACCTTCCTCACCCCTAGGACATTATTGTAATTCGTACATGTTTGTATAAGGCAAAAGGAAAGTAAGACGCATTGCTAAGATATATATGTTGGACACAAAGCCAGAAAACGGTAAATGGACGGACTTTTTTCCTCAATCCTAGGATTGGAAGTTTTAAAATGACCAATGCCCGAAGTTCTAAACTTTATCAGAATTAAATAAATTGAGCTTTTAAATTGGGTAGTTGATTTATGATTAATAATATATATATATATATATATATATATCTTCTACTTAATTTTGGATTAGATTTTTTATTTATTTGAGGCAACTTAATATTTAAATTAAGGACATAATTTTTCCAGATTCAATTTTGTTTTAATATATATATATTCAATGCTAGTAACTTAGATGGTTGACCTTTACAGTTGTATATTGACTCAATTTTACTTGTCATTAATGGAATTCTAATTTAATCGCCCTCTTGGGAACCTCCAACTATCAACAAAATAAATTAATTAAACACTATAATTATGTAAAAATATATATATATATATATATACTTTATTTTGTAATTTAAATCTATCTCTATGTGAGATAGGTATTTATTTTGAAACGTATTTAATCAATTTAGAACTATCATAAACGCCCATCAGTGAGATGTTTCTTATATATACCTTTATATAAGAGTTTATATATACCTACTTTACAATCAAAGGTACCATGTGGTAAAACTAGTTTCACTTATACTTCGTCATATTGCTGGTTGATTTCTATTTTACACACCGCATAGCTTCGTGATTCTTCCAAAACAAAACGATTCTTACATCAATTATATTTCTTTTAAACATTCTAAGTGAAGGCGCAAAATAAAATCTAATTAAAAAATAGACAAAACAAGATAAACAGCAAAGGAATATTGTGATATAATAAAAAAGAGCTTCATGAAATAAAATAAAAAATATAAATAAAATACTGCAGTAATAGTTTTATAATGGCGTCGTGTTGGGTGTTTTTGCACGGAGCACTGAGACCCGCCCCTCCCGTGTAAAAAACGCTTTGATGTTGCCGACTTGTGTCCTGGCTTGTGCCTATTTCACTATTATACAACCTTCTTGGAGCAACACTCAACCTTTATCCCTGAATTATTAGCATTCCGAATTATTCTTTCCTCGTATAATAAATTCCACGACTGCGTGATATGCCCAAAATAGTTTTTTGCACCAAAATATGTTAATATTCTACAATAGGTTAATATTTGACTCAATAAAATATATTTTAAACTTACCTTTGACCCCACCTTATTAAATCTAATTAAATGCTTTGGCTTTAAAATGATTTTAAAGTATTCTAAGCAACATAATAGATTCATAATAATGACGTTTTGAAAGAACTTTATTTACAATATTTTTAGTTTAATTACACATTATAACGACCTTGCAACTTACACACGCGTAATAGCTTATTTGCAATTTGGCGTAATTTAAAACTAATCTTGTAAATTCAAATTGATATCTTGATTTGTAATCGTTATTATCGCCATTAAATGGGTAAACTCTCCAAATGCCTTTAGACTCTTTATTATACCTAGTTTTGTACTTTGTCGCATACAAGAACTGTAAAATATACTTTATTATGATAGTGTAAATATATAACTAGCCTGATAGTTTTTAATAATAATAATAATAATAATAGTTAGCACCACGTCTTACTACCCGTTCGGGTTATACGCTTTAAGTACTAATTACTCTAATGGATTAGGACTTGGGAAGGTTAAATTAGAGGAAGTGAACCCGCATTTGCGTGGAGGGAGAGTGGAAAACCATTTAGGAAAAACCACCCCCAGTTCACCCGACCGAGATTCGAACCTCGATCTCCCCGCCCTCAGCACACGACAAGCGCGTTAGCCAACTACGCCACCGAGGCGGGTGATAGTTTTTAAAAATGTATTTTTTTGGTGATTATAGTTTTTTTTAAATGTTCGTATTTTTCGAATCATATGTCCTGTACATTCAATTTACACATATATGTAGCAGTTTTTCTTTGATGGACTATATATTGTAGACTAATCCAGTGTTAAACTTGACCAGTAAGCTTAATACCTTTCCAAGGTAAACGGAGTGTACTGTACATAACCTCCATTCCTGTGTAAATTAAACAATATATCTAATGTACTCAAATTTAGAATTTATCAATAGTTCGATCCTATAATTTTTGTGTTGTTGATTAGATTTAGTGATAATTATCTATGTAGACCCAGGGATAAACTTTATAACAATATTCATATTTAGTAACCTAAGTCATTAAAAGTAGGGTCTATATTTCATAAGTCAAATAGTTTCCCCAAAAAAACAGATGAGGCATTAATATGTTCTATATTTATTGAAACGGATAGGGCAATTTTTCTATTTAATAAAATGAATTTTCGATGTAATTAATATTTAGAATTGATGAAAATACTACCTTGAGAATATTTAAGCATCCACATAGAAAAATAAAGTTCTTTCATCTAAAACATTTAGTATAAAAAAGTTCCATTTCAAATCCTTAAATATTAGTAATTTTCATTGAATGTAATATATTTATAGAATTTGAGCGACAAAGTTATAATTGATATCTAAAATTCTCTCTCTAAAATACAAACATGGAAAACAACTTTCTTTTAATTATTAAAACTCCAACTAAAAATAGAAATTAATAAACAATATAACAATGTAAGCGAGGGTTTGTCTTAAATAAAGCACACAAAAAGTTATCTTGAAAGAATACAATTATATCTACTAATTTTAGTACGTTTATAGATTTATTGATGAGGTTTAAAGGAGAGTCAATATAAGGATTTTATCACACATTTATAAAGTATATTACTCTAATCATAAAATAATCTTAAGATATATCCCGAACAAGGCTCGATCCCGGGTCAACCTGACCCTTTAATTTATATATATAGGCCCTATCGTATCATTCTATCTCACAAAATGTTTGACATTCTTCTTAGTATTGGTGAAATTGGGGCTTCCCCTTTTACAATAATGAATAAACGGTCGGGGGACAGGGAGTTGTGAATGTTGTGTGATCATTAAGCTAATTTATAAGTCAGGTGTTTATATAATTAGAAGATATCGAAGGCTCACGATAAATAACCCAAAAAATCAAAAGTAATTATTTGTGATATTTTGACACATTAAAATTGGGGCTGGGTCGGTTCTGAAATTGTACAGGTTCCTGTTTTATTATTTCGGCTCCCAGTCCTAAATTCCTTTCAATCACAAACTAATCTAAAACAGTTTTGCCCCCTAAAGTTTATGCAAAAAAAATCTCTAGATCTATAAGTAGACGTTGACTGAGAGCTAAGGGGTTGAATCCCAATCGGGGCACTGGAGATTTTTTTCCAGATGTGAGTTATCAAGCTAGTTTTCACAATAGTTCGACTACACCACCTAAATCCCAACCTCCTTGACCATACAAATTAGGTTAAGACGTTAATAGCCCATGTGTTGAGAGGTTTTTTTATTTAAAAAAAGGCTTTAATTTCATAATTAGTTATGTAAAATTGAATTTAACATACAATTCTGTGCATGACGCGATTATTTCAATCAACAAAGTAGTATAATCAAAGATTTTGAAGCGCTTTTTGTTTGTTTATTCTTTACCAGATTCGCGTGAGTAAATATTAAGGTCGGGGGGATGGGGATGCGAGAAAAAGTAAGTGTTTTTGCAATTCTTATGGCAAAAAATTTTTTTGGACAAAATAATTCAAGTATTGCTCCAGTACAAACATAGAATTTAATTTTCTTCACACGATTACCTCAAAATCTCTTTAATACCTGTCAAGGGTGTCCTGGAATTTAATGACAACTTTTTCTCTTCATTTAAAAAGTATCTTATTTAATGCCGCTATACTCATGATGGATATTGAGGAACTGTTGATATCAGCATGTGAAGAAAATTAAATTTATGTTTGTATTGGAGCAATATTTAATTTAATTTATCCAAAAACAGTTTTGCCATAAAAACTGCAAAAACATTGGCCTTTTCTCGCGTCCCCTTCCGTCCACTTTAAGAGTACAGGAATATATCTTAATATTATGTTAGAAAGGAACTTTAAGACAATAGAAACGTTTTGCTGACAATACTAATAACATTTTACTGTATTATTTTATAGTTACTGATAAAATATGCAAAGTGACGAATAGATATATATTTTTCCGTATAAACATATATCATAGGAGTTTAAGTAGCTTTTACAACTTTCAAAAAATCTACTTCCTATCTAAATCGGACTGTACCTTCACTAGAGGGTCTGCTGGCTAGTCTGGCTAGACTTTTAAAATAATAACTTCCTTGTAAATTGTGCTGAAATCAGAAAATAAGAAAAAAAATTGTGTCTTCTCAAGAAAATATATTTTTATTTTACAGTCTTGTCTTGTATCAAAAGTAGAGATGAGAAATTCTATTCCTCGATTCCGCGATTCCTATCGATTCTTAAGGGTATTGAGAGAATCGAGAAAACACCTCAATTCTTGATGCCTCAATTCCTTAAGATACGTGCAAATGATCGTGAATGCCTGATTAAGAAATTAATGAATATCAGATACTAAAGGATGTTTGTAATGCTTTTTTCGTTAACTACTCCATATATTTTTATAGTAAAAGTTAGAAAAGCATTGATTAGATTTTAAAACCCAAAATTTGATGTTTTGCTTCAATATGTAGACATATTTACCGTGGTATCATAATGTATTCAAGAAAAAACACAAATAAACCTCCATATCAACAGGTACCAACCCTGTGTTAAGAAATATATTACGATTGCTTTGCAAATTTACTGTCACAAATTAAATAATAATAATAATAATATAGGTAAAGCTTATTACAAAATTTGAAAGCCAAAATTAAACACATAACTGTAATTTGAAAAGGCAAATATGTTTTAAAAGTTCAATTAATATTTAATAGACGTTTACTGAAATTTCCAGAATAAAATCAAATTGGTATAAAGGGTTTACCTATCACGGCAGCCATATTTGTTTCTATTAACATAAACCAATATGGCCGTTCCCACTTCATTCGAGTATCGAAAAATCGAGGTAAAAATTTAAGAATCGAAATCAAGAATCGGAATCGAAAGACTGGTATTGTTCCATCTCTAATAAGAAGTTAACTACCACCAAAACATGATTCATAAATTTATTTTATTCTTATATCTATAAATCATATTATAACGGGACACACACGTAGGGGAAACTGAGGCGAAATGACGTACGGGTCAAGATGACTGGTAATTGCTTATTGAGAGCTATTGTTAACCATAGATGATAGCTGAAAAGCCCTAAGCTAGAGTCCATTCAGCATAGGAGTGTTGGGAACTGACAGGAAAAGTTATAAAATTTACTATAAACTATCCACTTGCCAAACCATAGGATGTGCATGAACATATTTTGAGTTGTTGTCAGTCTAAAATTTCATAACAAATAGTTTTCTAGTGGTAATTTTTTATTTAAACCATTTTTACATTATAAAACACGAATAATGAAAACAATAATTTGGATGTTTCTTTTTTGTAAAAGCGGTGTCTGTGTTTCACTTAATAAATGATTTAAAAAAAAAGGCAAAATATACTTAAATTGCAAAAAGGGAAAGGTAAACTGAATAAAAGGGGTAAAAAGAGCAAAAAGTTCAAAAAGCCTCAAATGGTATGGAAGTTAAAATTGGTAAAAGAGCTGAAAAAGGTAACATAAAAGTGGTACAAAAATAAGTCAAATAATTTATTATAATTACTTTTTACCCTTTTTGCCCCTTTGGCACTTTTAATCCAAAATAATACACTTTTTAAACCATATTGTTATTTTTAGTCTTCACAGCCTTTTACGATTTTTGCCCTTTTTAACAAAAAAAAATTGAAAAAATAATGATTTGGTGTACTTTTTATCATTTTTTCCGGGCAAAGCTGGGTAGTTCATGCTAGGTGTACTATATTTGCCTGCACGATTTATCGTTATGCAATTTTTGAACCGTACCTTGTAAGAAAATAATACGTTTAATATCAGCCATTTTTATTGTACAGTAAATGTTTTGAGATTAAAAGAAAGATAAACCTGTTCGTTTGACACTTTTTTTAAATGAATGATTGTGTATTTATCAAAGTTAATTAATATTTAGAAACCATTATAAATAAATTTTTTAAAGTTTAAACCTCAAATATAGAGATGTTTGGCTGTTTAAAAACAAAGAAATATAAATGGGAGAATAATGATTTATATTTGTAGCCCTAGGGTGAATGGAAGAAACTAGAACCACGTTCGAGGTATTGAATGGTAAACCTAGTGGGAAGATACCATTGGGAGAACCTAGACGCAGATGGGAGGGCAACTGTACTGTACATTACCTTAAAGAGATAGGGTTTAGTGAGGTGGACTGGAAAGAGCTGTATCAAGATAGAGTTAGGGTATAATGAGGTGTACTGGATAGAACTATCTAAAAATAGGGCAGGGTGTAATGAGTTGGATTGGATAGATTTAGCTCAAGCTTTAGCTGTGGCGTATTTTTGCTAATGCAGTAATGATATTTCAAGTTCCTAATGCCATATAGTACGTAAGTAACCTAAGTAAGCTTTTAGAGATAATCAAGTAGTTTTTTATTGGAAATTACAATTTTAAAATATACTCAGTAATAATTTAACCATAGGAAAGGGTAAAAATATATTGTATTTCTCTAATATTGTATGCAATCTTAGATTATTTATTTGTGAACAGTTTCTGGGCAAAACATGTTTGTAATAAATGTACTCAAGCTCTAGTCAAATTTATTGCACGATTTATATGCTTAAAGCCCACCACACACGGTGCAGGATTCGTTGCTAAATCGCTTGCTCGGAGCTGAGTAGGGCACGCTGCTGGAAAATGACTTCACCGATGGCTACACTGCTGATCTCCCTTGAAAGAGCCCGTGATATTTTACATGCGTAATTCTCTGCCGGTTCGAGAGGTGAGCCAATCAGAGAGCAACCTTAATTCACGTGACCAGCGTGTATTTCGCGGCTCACTCCTAAGCTTTCATGGCCTGCAGACGCTGAGCCTCGTCTGAAGCCAACCAGCAGCGAAGCACTCACAAACAATCATCAGCGAGATCTAGCAGGCAATCTAACAACGAATTTGCTCCTTGTGCGGCGGGCTTAAGTTATGGTGTCCTGTGCACCGGTCTTAACAGTTTCAGTAGTGTATACAAAACTCAATTTGGTGAATAATTTCTAGGTCTACGTTTTGTGTAAATGTAAATTTAACCAATTCTTTCTATGCATTTAGATGTGTTGTGTGTTCATATGATTAAGAACCTCATGCAAGCTTAAAAAAGGGCTTTCTTGTTTTCACAATGTAGACAAAGGTGTTACGAGGATAGAGGTTTTAGAGGTACAAATTCCTCCAACATTGAAAATCCTTTATTTTTACAATAGAACAAAAGGATAAATTGCGAAATAAACAAAATTCTTTCCCTCGTGGTATATCACTCACTTAAAAGATGAGTCTAGTCAACGTTTTTTTTTTTTTTTTTTTTTTTAAAAAACAAAACAAACAAAAGGGGGTTTTTTTTTTTAAAATTTTTTTTTTTTTTNTTTAATGTTAAAAGTGTATTTTCTAAATAAAAATGTACGTTACTAGAAGATATGAAGATTAAATTACCATCGAAATATAGGACTATTTAAAAAAATAATATATTAAATATATGTGCTACCGTGTTAACCGTATTGGTGAGCGCGCGAACTAAACTTCAATCTCGTCTAGTTTGTTTGCTCATAGTGGTGGGGAGGAAAGGAGGGGGGAGTTCAGAGTTTGAATTCTAGATTGTGTTATTGAGGCTGTGTTTTATTAAATTTTTTCCCACTATCTTTTCAAGGAAATATTGCTACATTTTATTTAAATTCCACCTTCATCATCCCCACCACATTGGAGTAGGCCCCCTAATTAAATATGGATTGCCCGAACGGGTATTAAGACACAGTGTAAAAACAACGACACACGTGTTATTTTATGTTTAATCTACGGGAGAAGGATGAGAATAAAGTATAGGAAGTACACCTGATATATTACCTTGGAGAGATAATGGAAACCCAAAGTGAGAAAATCACTTTTGATCAATAGCCCCAGTGTATATAGCTTAGATTCAAACCTCAGTCTCCTATCAACTTCTATTTTGCATAATTCTAGCCTAGTTCATTAGAGCTCTTAGTCCTTGTTGTGGGTAACCTAGGTATATCACCTCCTTAAAAAGTTAGCACTAAGAATAATGTGCAGATTTATATCCTGAAAGCCATGAATTGATCAAGAATGAACTGTACTGCATTGAGAAATTGAGAGCGGGGAGATTTTCTAAATCTAGCTACAAATAAATGACGGAACAATTAATTCCTTATTACATATATTCTCTTCATCCCGTCACCCAGGTTAAATGATTTATTATAGCTTTAGTCTTACTAAAATTTATAAGAATAATAAACTACACAATTGTGTCAACAAATAAGTATCAAACTCTTTCAGGCTACACAGCTTAAAATAAAATGTGCCTCGTTTTATGGAACAACGTCTTTATTTATTTATCATGCGAATAAGAAAAGGGAGAAAGAAACCCACACTTTTTATCTCAAGGTAAATAGGAGAGCTCGCTACTAGTTCTCAAATATATTAAAATCTTCTGCTGTGAGCCTATCAAAAATTTACTTTATTGGTAAGAATAAGGCTAATTCTAGAGCACTTCTACGTAAATCCAAGTCACATAGCTCCGCAAATATGCGTAAGAAGTCGTTTAAAATGAGGTAATTCTACATTTTCACTTTTTTTCTTTCATACAACTCAAATTATTGCGTTGCCAAGGAAAAAGAGCGTTGTTGGAATCTTTAGACTATATTTTGGCGTGAACCATACATTTAAATAACGCATAGCAGAATTAAATATTGCCTTAGAGCTGAACGGTGTTTGCGTGGAAAATTCCTCTCTTAGCGAGGTGGCCCCCTTAACAGTCAGCTATAGCAACAAACGTTCTACCATTAAGAGAAAAAGACGAACTAATTAGGTTTTTTTAAAATATAATTCATCTAGATGTGAATCAAAAGCTCAGTAAATATTCATCAAAATCACTTGGGCACACCTATATTCCAACTAAGGATGGACTATTACAAAGAAAGTTTATTTATTTGTACCCATGTTCAATTCTTTGTAAAGGCGAAGAATTCGACAGTGTTAAAATTGGTAAAATCTAAAATTAATAAACATACTCTGTTCCGGAGTTAACTTAATATATAAGACATGTGCTAATATAATCAATCGACTAAGAAAGTGCACATTAAGTCCTACTTGATAAAATAGAGTGAGTTGAGCCGTTTATCAAGGTAGCCCCCTCGAAGTCACCCAGGTGTTAAGAATTGAAACGAGAGTACAAAGATCAGTAGAGTGCCGTCTGTCGCGACCTCCTCATTCATTAACCCAAGGTGTGCCATATGTAATTAGGTGCTTATTATGACACGCATACATGCCATCCCACTATAATATATGTAACCACATTGGATTTTTTCCCCGCGTAAGACAATGAGGGCATCCCGGACGAATTTTTAATGAATGAATGAGTGATAAACTGGTTATTTTGTGAGTGTGTATGTGTTTATGTGTGTTTTTATGGCCATCCCGTCAGAATATAAAACGTTCTTTGTTGATTATTATAGCTTTTGTTCTGGTTTGTAGGGAAAAGCAAATCAACTAAGTTAAAATAATGTCTATGGATGTCGCTAAATTCTAGTTTTCCTCCTAACCTACCCCATTCCCATGTCTCCTGCGAAAATAAGAATAGATGCTTAATTTATATTACAAAGGAAACAAAGTTTTAAAAAGTGAATAAAATATAATGATTATTAAATTTTAAAACTCTAATTATATTAACTTTTCGAATGATTCATAACTATATCCGTTATGTGAGTTGTGTCTTAGTTTAGTATGTTATTCCCTCCTGAATCTAATACCCCGGTTCCAACGCCAGGAAAGTTCTCTATATGCAATTTTTTTAAATTAAAACTACTCTTTCTGAACCAACTGATTTTATGAGCACATGACTTACAAACTAATTTTAGTCTAACAGACGCAAAATTCAGTATTTCAGACATCAATTCAACACTGCAGTAAAGGAAGCCTAAATAACACAATGATATGTTTACACCATTTAACCGTGTACTGAATCAAGCACGGTGCCCTTAACTAAGTATCTTATACTTAGCACCACATATTACTACCCGTTTGTGTTGTACGCTTAAGTACTAATTACGCTAATTGGTTAGAAAATTGGGAAGGTTGAATATAGAGAAAGTGAGCGCTCATTTGCATGGAGGGAGAGTGTAAAACCATTTAGGAAACCCCCCCATTCACTCGACCAAGATTCGATCCTCAATCTTCCCGTCCTAGGCAGTTTATCTCAACACGAAACTAGCTCACTAGCTAACTACGCCACCGAGGTGGGTAACTAAGTATCGATTCACATTATCGACTGAGTTAAGGTGTAGGACGATACACTGAGAATGTAACTAGAAGTCATCTTCCTCCAGACCACCCAACCAAGTAGAGATGGACAACAAAGTTTTACCAGTCGTATTACTCATACCGAGATTGGGATAGAGGAGTGTTTCCTGACATTCACCAGTAGCGTGCCTCTTTCATACCTATGACCTAGGAAACACCATCAGAATAAAGCACCATTATAGTTTGTAAATTAGTTACTAACGATCGTTCAAAATGTTAGTAAGGCTTCAGTGGTAACTAAACAAATCTGTGACGGAGGAAGAAAAAAGTATTATAAACGTCCACAACATCACGTCAACATCTGCGTTAATTAGTTTATCAAACTTAGCACTATCATAAACAATTAATATTATTTAAGATTTGTTGAAAAATGATACCTGGACATGTGAGTATAACCGTGTAACCTTTCTACTTATTTAACTTAATTGTAATGGGGTCACTTCCACAAGGACTTATTTAAGATTATTTTCACCGTGTGTGTTAATATTCATCATAAAAAACGTATGACTAATAGAACTTGATAAAAAGTCACGAACTATGGGTTTGGAATCATTAGAATGGAGACAACCTCAGTGGTATTAGGGTAAAGTGCTCATCTCAGGACCCTGTGCTCGAGGGTTCAAACCCAGCCGGGATCGAGGGATTTTTCTAGAGCGATAAAACCCGTTGCATAACTTCTATTGGAGGGGAAGTAAAGCCGTTGGTTCCATGTTGGTTGGGGCATGTAAAAGAACCCTAGAAGATGTTTGAAACTATCAATCGAGATCGAGATCGAGAGTGGATCGAACAGTGAGTGGAGGTCCCCATGAGGTTGTGTGTGCATGGTGTTTTTTCAACCGACGGTTACAGTTCTTCCGAAGCCTTTTTAAGGCCGAAGTTGAGTGATTTTCCGTAAATTACTAGTGATCTTTTACCGGTCTGTGTTTTGAAGCATTAAATTCAAATATTCTGTTTTTAACGTAAACAATTTCGGCCACTTTCAGGGCCAATATTTCTATATTACGAGTGCCGGTTCAACGAACGATTTTTAGTGTCGTCGTGAACGGCCAGTGAACAATCGACCGACCGGCCGAACTCAAAATCGTGTGGAAGAGCAACAGCTAAACCCTCGAAATATGAAAATGTCAACTGTATCTGACGTTGACGTCACCAGGGATGAAGAAGAAGAGGACACCATGTCAGAAGAGTCCCAGGATGGGAACATGGACACGCCACTCACAGGAAAAGGTACCATGGAGGTACAACATGGACAAACGCGTAATACAGCAGGTAACCAGCACCAATTTGTATTAAGCTTTGAACCTGCCTCAACTCTAAAACAGAAACACAGGGCCAAAGCGGGATTTGATGTTCCAGTCCCAAAGGCGATTAAGGTAACAAATCAATTCACCGCACTGGTTAGTGGGCAAGTCACCAATGACCAAGAGGGCACCGCTATGGAGTCTATAGACGACTCCCAGTGTGAAGAGACTTCAACCAAAAAGGTAAAGACACCACTGATAGTGATTCCAAACAAGGTGGAATATAACAACATAATCAAAATCCTAAAGCTGAATTTAAAAGAGGAATACAAACGCTACTGCACTGCACAGGGGATTAAAATAATTACTAGCTCCCTAAGAGACTACTCCACACTTTTAAAGATTCTAAAGGAAGCTTCATCAGAACATTACACATGCATGTTGCAGGAAGATAAATCATTTAAAGTAGTGATCAAGGGCCTACACTCTACCATGTCATGTGATTCCATAAGTTTGGAGCTCACCTAAATGGGTTTTAAGCCCATAAACGTGATACAACTGTTTACCAAATCTTCCCCACAAATAGCGACACCTAGGCCACTACCTATCTTTGTTTGCACGCTTGAAAAAAACAGTCCGTCGTAAAGATCTATGAATCACACCATTGTCATGGTGGAAAAGTACCAAAAATCGGCAAGAACCATGCTTCAGTGCCACCGATGCCAACGATTTGGTCACTCCAAAAACTATAGCTCTCAAACCCCTCGGTGCGTCAAGTGCCTCGGGGAACATTTAACAACAGTATGCAACAAGAAAGACAGAACCATGCCGGCACGCTGCGTAAACTGCAAGGGAGAGGATGCGGCAAACTACAGGAACTGCCCCGTGTTTGTCAGAGAAATAGAAAGACAAAAAAAACAATTGGAAAAATATACCCAAGTTATACATAAGCAAACGGAACAAATTGCTCCACCCAGTCAGATTATACAGCGACTTAGGAGAAACACCACACCAACGGTAACGCACGCTCCCGCGGCCAAGTAGGTGACATACGCAGCGGCCATTGTCAACCTCCCCAAAAACATAGCGAGACCTATTACAATACAAACGAGACTTCCGACCTAAGATCCCTCTTTCAAATATTCAAAGACATTAATCTCTCTGGCCTCCTTGCACATCTCAAAACGTACATGAGCAGGCTGAGAAACGCCCCAGACAAA
>CABEEJ010000567.1:2592-34693 GCA_901482245.1 Timema douglasi
CCCCCTACTCGTAATCCTGTATACTTTGAAAGTAAGCGTTTAGACAATTAAAACCCGCCTCGGTGGCGTAGTTGGCTAACGCGCTAGTAGTGTTGAGCTCGACTGCTGAGGACGGAGAGATCGAGATTCGAATCTCGGTCGGGTGAACTGGGGGGGGGTTCCTAAATTGTTTTCCACCACCCCTCCACGCAAATGAGGGTTCACTTCCTCTAATTCAGCCTTCCCAATTACTAATCCATTAGCGTAACTAGTACTTAAAGCGTATAACCCGATCGGGTAGTAAGACATGGTGCTAAATATTATTATTAGACAATTCAACCACAAATGTGGTTATTAAATCGATTTAAATATTTTATTACAAATAAAGCTATTATTGATAAATATTGCAAGTTCTTTCCCGTTTACTACTTCGTGGTCGAACACTTTGTTAACTATGTATTAACATCTTAGTCACTTGACCCACACTTAACTTATTTCATCTTGAGTCGATGTTTGTCTAAAGTTGGTCCTCTAGTGTCGACCAGTTGGCTAAAATCATTTTGTCATCCTATGCATTTGTTTGACCACCAGTTGTTCCAAGTCATGTTGGCCACTTGAACCAACCAGCCTTCTGGATATTTGTTTCCATTTTGTCGACCAATTAATATCTATAACAACACTTGACTCATCCAATATTTAAAATATTGGTTTTCATTTTGTTAATCAGTTGGCTGTCGATCATATAGTTCTCCTTGTCATAAGTTGTTCATCAATATTTACCAAATTGTGTCGGTCACTTGTCTCACTTAGTCTCCCAAATATTTGATACAGCTTGTCCACCAGTTTGTATTATTTCTAGTATTGGTGTATTTATTTAAAACAATAAATATACACCAAGTCTTTGTTCCCATTTAAGATTGTACAAATTTAAATATACTTATGGAAAAGGTATGATGTGATAAGGGTCTATAAGAAATGTACCCAAATTTGCATGAAGGGAGAGAGGCGAAAAATAAAGGTAAAAACCACCTTCAATACATCCGGTCATGGTTTGACCTCAAAATCCTATCACCGACCAAAAATAGTCTACTAAATGAACTTAACATTTAGTCTGCGTGTCCACAGATCCGGGTCATTAAAATTATTAGTGTCTAACTAGGACTTCTATTATTGGGAAAAAACAAAACATTTTACACCACGTCTTAATAATACCTGCTCAAGTATGAACATTGAGCATACACCAAATACGATAATGGCCCGCTTCGGTGGCTACATGGTATGAACTCTGGGGCATCTCACTCACAATAAACTATACTGCAAATGAAGGGGAGATTGGGGTTCAATCCCGGTTGGGTGTACTAAGGATGTTTTTTCCTAAATATTTTTCTACTCCTCCTTTACATAAATATGGGCACACTTCCTATAAATGAAACCTTAATAATCCCTAATTCATTAGAGTAATTATTACTTATGCGTATAGCTCAAACGTGTAAAAGATGTGCTAAATAAAAAATAAATAATGGAATAAGGATGAAGAAGGTATAATTTTAGAGGAAATTTACTCACATTTGCTTGGATAGAGAGTTGTAAACCAATGAGGGGATAACACCGTCAGTATACCAGACCAAGATTTGAGCTCCAAGCTCTCCGTCATTATAGTTAAATACTAGCTTAAGCATAGCTAGACAAACACCGGTGACCTTTGGGATAGTTTACTTTCGGGGAAAATACCAATGGTACCAGCTGGGTATTGAAACCAGGACCCCCAGGTTCGAAGTCAGGTGCACTGGGCTGGTTGTTCACTTATAATTTAGTAACACGTTTTGGCCTCTTCAATGGTTGTTTGATCTAATGCATAATCCTTGCGCTAAAATGGATTGCCAATTAAGCAGGGATCAAAGTTATATTACCAGTCGGGTTTATCGACAATGGTTTTTCTTAAATTATTTCTTACTATTCTTTTCAAAAAATGCTGTCACATTTATTATAAACTCTAACTTTATTATACCAGCTCCATTAAAATAAACATGTGGATAATCAGAGTGGGTAGTAAAATGCAGTGCACTACAAAATGAGAAATACATTTTGTCTGTCCAAATATGAATGTTACATATTATTCTAAAGTTTGATAAGCTACAACTGTACAACATTTTTAATTAGTTGAGTCCATCATAAACCATCACGTATCAGCTTATGATACATATGAATAAATAAATAAGTTGATAAGTTTTAGAATATGCCTGCCTTCCATTTTATTGAATTTCACCCTCCTTCCAAACAAATACAGGTACACATCCTCTAAAATTAACCTTCTTCATACCTTACTCATTAGTAGATAAATGCGTTTAACTTGAACATTTGGTGCAAAAAAAAAATAATTCTGATTCATCTTATTTCCGTATGCATATCAATAGTAAAATTAAGATTAGAAACGTTACATACGTTATAAAACACATTTTAATATTATAACACATTCTTCTACGCCCACACGGTCTCTGGCGTGCCTCTCGCAATAGACTAGACTTCTGACGATGGGGGGATTTGAATTTGATTCCGAGGTGACCTGGCGGTCTAGGGGTAAGGTGTCAGACTTTTGTGCTGGCAGCCGGGGTTCAATCCTCGGTCCCAGCATAGATTTATCTGATTAACAAACCCTTCCTTCACCTCTGACAAGACATCTTGTGAATGTGGGGAATGCCAGGCCTCCACCGTGGTTCGGATTCCACGTTAAACTGCAGGTCCTCCATTTCATCTCACAATCACCCTAACATTACACATTAGCGTAAGTGCGTATAACCCGAACGGGTAGTAAGACGCGGTGTTAATAATAATAATAATATAATAATAATAATATAATAATAATAATAATAATCTTTCACGTCTTTACTCCATTAGTTTAGTTGGGAGGATATCCCTAACGGGTAGGAAGACACGGAGCACAGTGAAATTTAACAGAAAATTATTTGATAATTTATATGCGCAAAACCGTGATCAACCAGCCTAACTAGTCGGGCCTAAAATGTATGTGAGAGTAAAAAATAAGCCCTAATTTAACCCCCTCAAGTTTCTATAGTTACGTATGCCAGGTTTCACATTCAAAGTTTCTTCGTTTTTGGGAGCTACCTGAACTGATTGCCACACGTCTTAAGGCGTTAGGCTCACATTAAAGGTAAAGTACAATTATAGTCACAACCTCACACCCTAAGATTTTGTGAAGCATACATGATAAGTTTAAGCTTCCTAGGTTTGGTATTGCAGCTACCTGCATGACATAAGGCTCACAATCAATAATATACTTTTTGTTTTAATGTTCCCAAGGTGCACACAATCAGGTTTCTATAACTACGTGTGCAAATTCCCGAACCATGTTTGAATAGGACAAATTCTAATGCCGTTCCCAATGCCGGCAACACATAAATTTGTGAGGCTCATTTTTCGTGGTAGCCTTTATTTTAAAAAGCTTAAAACAACTATTTTGAGAAAGGCACAACATGAACTGCAGGACTATGTAATAGAAAATTGGGAGTGTCATTATGAAAATCAAAATCACCTTGACGTCACCTTAGCAATGCCACCCAAGGTCATACCAGCTTTACCACCTTATTTCCCTCTCCGAGCCTTTGTTTAAGATTTTTTTTTATTTCAATGAGTTGTTTTCGAGATATTTTGGCGGAAAGTTTTCAAATGAACATCCTGTATAGTTTATATTGATTTTACTAGGAGAATCAGTAAATGGTATATAATATAGTATACTTATTTCATTAAAATTATTATGTTTATTTATTATTTCCTAAATGTCAACCTTTCTGGTTATGAAAAACATTCAGGGTAAGGGGTGAGACCTTTGACCTGTGTAGAAAACTAATAGGACATTTTTTTTAACAATCTTCTATGATACTTTATTCACATTTCTGCTCTTCCTATATTGCGTAGGTTTACTGTCTGTTTGTGAACGCTGTGTCTCGAAGAAAGAAGGAAAGAAGAAATAGGAGCAGTAGCTTGTCAGTTCACCGATTATCTCTCCTCTACACTGGGCGACGTGTCTGACGTATTCATCTAAGCTCCGCCTTGACTCACCCGTGCGCCGGATACACAACTACTGTACTATAACTGACAATGGGATTTAAACCCTTATCCTTTAAATGAATTTATCTTAGAAAAACAACATGTTGCTATATACTATTATGTAAAATATTATCTAAATACCAATTTTAGACAAAATCAAGGGTATTAAAAAAAATCAGTTAACTGCTTGGATGAATTTTTTTTAAAGAAATAATAATAATATTTAAGACCGCGTCTTACTACCCATTCTGGTTGTACGCTTTAAGTACTAATTACTCTGATGGATTTGGACTTGGGAAGGTTGAATTAGAGGAAGTGAACCCGCATTTGCTTGGAGGGAGAGTGGAAAACCATTTAGGAAAAGCCACTCCCAGTTCACCCGACCGAGATTCGAACCTCAATCTCCCCGTCCTCAGAGTCGAGATTGAACACGACAAGCGCGTTAGTCAACTACGCCACCGAGGCGGGTTTCTTAAAGAAAAACAAATAAACGTTATTAGTTATACTATAGAAATTTAACAGATTCACATTTTAATCCAAATCTATAGTGCTATTCTTAAAATATAATAAAAAAATAATCATAAGTTCACTCTAACATATTTTACACCAAAAACATGTATACATACTTCTTGACATGTCAAATATTACTTAGATCAACATTTTAAACAAAATCTTTATATCGGTTTTCAAAATATTACAAAGTTTCGAAAATAACTTGTCATATAACTAAATACCCTTAAGCAAATTCATACCAAAATTACCACTAAGCATTTTTATTTTTTGGGTAAAACACTCCTTAGATATAACCTTTAAACAAAATATTTGAAACCATTTTTTAAATATGAAAAGAAAAATTCCATCAGTAAATTACTCTTTATATGAGGTATAATATCAAAAAGATATCCCCAGGTATTGGTCTATAACATATATAGGCTTGTTCAATAATCATAAAAAATTTCAGATAAATAGCCAGGAACAGAGCGATAGATCAACAGACAAACAAGGGGACATTAAGAATGGTAAAAATCAACATTTTACTTTCTCGTTAACTTATAGGTAAATAGATGATTAGAATCGACAAAAATATTGAAATCGAGATTTTGGTGAAAGTCTATGTTATATGACCCCCAGAATCAGAAAAAATTGTTTTTGCAATGCCTGCCTGTCTTTCTGTATCTTAGAGTAGAGCCTAAACTTTTTTAACGGTTAGGCTAAAACTTGGTATCAAGGATTTTTATAGGTTTGCCTCGAGGGGTTTTGGAATTGACTAACTAATTTTAAGATTAAGGGTGGTTTTCATTATGGAGAAAAGAGAACAAATCAATTTTATCAAACTAGGCTATAAATATTTTGATTACATTTAATTTCTAAGTTTTTATAATCTTACAAACAAAATGGCTACTGTAAATTTTTTGTCAAAACAAATTTAAGGGTTTCTTACTGATGCATAAATTCTATTTTCTATCATATCTCCGTGACTCTTTGAGATATGAAATTACTTATCATTGCAAATATGTAGTTCTATTTATCACAAAACATACTATTTGAAGTATATTTTTATAAAACCAATAACTTTCAAGTTATATGCAAATATATATATTTAAACTTTTCCAACGCTAAAAGTAAGTATTTTGACCGTAAAAAAAATCAAACCAGAAATGTTGATGGATATCGACATTTCATGACCCCCTGAACCCTAAAAAGTTGTTTTTAAAATGCCGTCTGTCTGTGTGTCTGTTTAACCATAAATTTAAGAGTAGTTTACTAAACGTCGAAAAGAGAGAAAAATAGATTTTCTGAAAATCGGCTTCAACGAATTTGATTAAAATTCGTATCTAGATGTTGATTAAGATTATAAACAAAATGGATATTTTCATTTACCCATGAAAATGAATTTTAGGGTACCTTAGAGAAGCGGAAATGTCCATATCTCTGCAAATATTCGGGATATTAAATAACTTATATTTACAAAACTGTAGCGATATTAAAATTAAAAAACTTTTATTTGAAATATATTTTTACAAAACCATAATGTCTGAGATATTGGCAAATATAGTAATACAATTAAGTGAAGCGTAAATGTCCGTATCTCCTCAACTATTTGAGATACTAAATAACTTATCATTACAAAATTATAGGGATATTAAAAATAAAAAACTTTTATTTGAAATATATTATTATTTTATACAATACAGAGCTACTAACGTTTTAACGCAATAATTATTAAATGCCAAAGAGTAAGTAAATAAGTAAATCTATTAAAAAATATATGTTATTTTTTCCTTTAATCTTTTAGGGGAAATGTTTGTACAGCAATAATCTATTTCAATCATTTAAGACTCAATAGTAAATATCTACCTTTTTTATTGGTCAAAATATATAAATGATGAGTTTAATAGCAATGCGATGTCCTGGAGATGTGCAACCCCTAATTAAATATCTAAAATTTTAATAATTGTTCAAAATTTTAATATGAAGTGCTGACCCTTGTGGACCCAAATCCATATTTTTTTATTGGTCCTTATATACAAATGAGGGCTTTAATTCATTGAAAATAAAAGTATAACTCTTGAACCCGTGAGTCAAAATATGTTTTACGTAAGTATATCGAAGTTTGTGCTCGGGTTTGCTAGTGTATATTAATTCATTTCATGTATACTATGAGTTTTGAGCAAATATCTCTATTTTTAAACAATGGAGCGAGGATGTCCTTGTGGAGTTCCATGCTATTGATTTTGGTTCGTACACCTATAAAACGTAAATATTCGTCTAAATCAAGAGATCAAAAGTTTTCAAAATTACAATACATTAAATTGCAATGAAAAGGTAAAAAGTGATTTACATTTCACCAAAGATCATAATTAATTAAATAATATACATTGTTACAGAAACATCTTTAACTAATGGTATGACACAATTGCACGTACTTTCTCATATAGTGTTTTGAAGGCTAGAACAAAAATTCAAAATTTTATTTTTATAACAACCATTATAAAAATTTTCATAAAAAAAGAACAAATAATATTTTTAATATAAATGAACAGTTTTCATATTAAATAAACTTTTATTAAAATTTCTCTATTATTTAAACCAAATTTAAAGTTTTCAAACAAAATTTTTGTGAACTGCCCCAATTTTTTTTTTAATGAAAGTTCATCTTTATTTATCATGATAATCAATTCCCATTTATAAATTTTGAGCCAAATATTCACGTCTATTTTTAAAAAATTCCAATTTTCTAGAATTTTTCATGAGAAAATTATGTTTGAATAAATTTACTTTAGACAAATAAGCATACGATATTAAATATCAGGTAAAATAGAACCAAGATATCAATTTTGAACAAAATTACCTTATTTACGTTCAAAACCTTTCCTAATTTTCAAAAATCAATAATCAGTAAACTACTATACAAAATTTTTAAAACCAATTTCAAAATAATTTGAACTTTCAAAATCCACCTTTCACTAAGCTACCCTTAAAAGAATTTTCGCCCGAAAACAAAGTAGTGAGCATTATTTGGGAGGTCAAACACTCCATATACATGTATATAAATTAAACAAAATCCTAAAAGCTATATTATTAGTAAACTACCTTTATTTAGGGCCTAGTATTTAAAAAAAAATATCATGTACTATAACCTTATAAAATCTAAATATCAAATTTGAACAAACTCCATCAAACTGATAAATACACGTGGCCAGGAACAAACTGACAGATAGGCACGTGGACACAAAACTTTAAAAACAAATGTGTTGTATTTGGGGCACATAAGACATAAAGATTCATCACAATATTTGGGTCAAAAATGTTCACGATTACATTACTTTAATCCTTTAATGAGATACTAAAATATAACATTACAGTTCACTAAAGAGCATAACGTTTCACTATTCTAATTCAACCGAATTTATTTAAATTATTCTGTCACTTCTAGCTTGGGGCAATTTCTTCTCTTGATTTTTAACTTTGCAATCATTACACTAATTTTTTCCATTTTGGATAATCTTGGTTTTTTGGTGTTCGTAAATTCGTTGTTTTTTTCCCTTCTAACGTACAAAATCGTGACATCCTTAGTAAAAGTGCGATGTAGAGAAAATTAGCCTACATTCACTTAAAAGAAAAGAGGGAAACCTTTTAAAAACAAACATCTCAGTCTTACTCTAGTTCGTGATTCGATCCCCCACAAATTAGATGAGACGAGACTCGAGCGATTTTCCTCGTGGTTTCTGTTCCAGATAGTACCAATTGGAGTGCATATTATTCTACTCTTATAATTTTTTTATAGATATGTGTACTCAGTGAATATCAATGAAGCAAACATGAGAAACACATCATGTTACGTCAAGAAGTCGATGCTTACTACGGTGGTCGCTGTAAGTCATGTACGTCAATAAATCACACCTCATCATAGTGAGGCAATATGCAAATGTCACCTCACTGTTTTGTATCAAAACATAAAAAGAGAAATAAACCGGCATTGAGTTTTGTTCCAGCAGTATGGAGATACCCTGGCCAGTAAGGTGAAGGAGTTTAGACCCCAACAATGGTAGGGCATGATTAATTGTTGTTTGGTTATCCAACAATCTGTGGCAGGGGAAGTCACAGCAGGAGATCGACTTGCCTGTTGGTTTGTTGCAGCCGGTTGATATGACTGATTGCACGCACTTCTTCAAACACGTCAGGGAAATTTGAGGCCTAGTCATCTGTACCACAGTCTCGAGTGCGAGGCTTGCTTCAGACGTTGTCATGGTGAGCTGAGAATATAGTGAAAGCTCTTAGGGGTACGAGGTATGCCTCCTCCTACAGGGAAAGAAGCTAATATAAGATTTCCGTCACCCCACATTATTTAATAAGTGGTTTATGTCAAAACGGGGGATAAAGGTATCAAAAAGTACTTATATTATTAAAAATCTTACCTTTTAAGATAACTTATTAAAAAAATTATGAAATTAATTTAAGTCATGTACAACGTTTTTCCTGAAATAATTCAGTTCTTAGATTAAAGTAAACTATTATAAATATAGAATTTGCCTTTCTCACTCAAATGGCATATTTTAATAGCGTCACAATGGAGAATTCAAAAATAATTGCTTTTTTTTTCCATTTTAGAGTAAGGAACTATCATTTCCAGAGTAAATCACCAAGTGGATTGGGGTCCTCTTTAAGTAGTTTAAATTCTTAAGAGATCGTCTCACCCTATGATAAATATCTAGCCCAGAAAGGTGATATAGCTTCAACCAGGCATCTTATCGTTATGTGGTTTTCTATCATTTACTTTATAAAATAATGAAATTGAAAACAATGTATCTTTTTAAATATATTTAAAATAAATTGTACAGCACAGCCACACAAAACTTTCTAATATTGCGTATTATATTTTCGAAGAAAATTTTCAAAAATAGGTTTTTATTAAGCTACCCTTAAATAAACTTTACTCACAAACACCATCATATTATCTTGTTAATTACAATAATTACAGTACTCTTTATATACATTTTAAATCAAATTGTTCAAATCTTTTTAACAAACTAAATTTTCTAAAAAACATTATTTGTAAACTACCCTGAAATCATTTGTTACTTGTAAAAATAAAAACGCATTATTATCTTTAATGAAAAACAATTCAAATATTCCCATTTTGAATTTAATCTTCTTGGTCAATTTATAAAACATTCACATTTTCTGTAGTTTTTCTATAGATAAATAAAGGTACAATATTATTGATATTTAAAATAATCTCCCGATACCAATTTTAAAACAAATCGCTAAAGCAATTTATTTTAATATTCAAATAAAAAACTTAATTAGTAAACAACCCATTGCCAAATCTACCCCTAAAACAATTATACCGTTTTATTTGTGATGTTCACGTCTAACACTACCCAGCCATAATATTATTATTAGCACCGCATCTTACTACCCGTTCGGGTTATACGCACTTACGCTAATGTGCAATGGTAGGGTGATTGTGAGATGAAATTGAGGACCTACAGTTTAACGTGGAATCCGAACCACGGTGGAGGTCTGGCATTCCACACATTCACAAGTTGTGATTAATACACGTCTTGACAGAGGTGAAGGAAGTGTTTGGACCCAGCCATACTTTTAAGCAAAATAGTAATAGAAATAGTAAATTTTAAAAATAATTCCTCAGTAAAAGATAATTTGTCGAATTGTTACCCTAAATAAAGTATACAGGGCTATTTGTTGTTTCAAACACTACCAATATATCTATTTGGAACCAAATCATTAGGAAAATTTAAAAAATATTTACAGTTTTTGGGAAAATCAGTCATAAATGAGATTTTACCCCAAAAACAAATATACAGTGCTAGATGTGATTTAAACATTCCCAAGATGTCCATTTGAAACTAAATAGTTAGAGCCATTTGTAAAATATTTTCAAGTTTTTGAAGAATCAATCCTCAGTTAACTAACGTACAACGAATTTTCCCCCGAAAAGAAAGAATATAATGCTATTTGTCACGTAAAAAAACCCCCAGAGATATATGCATTATAAACAAGATCGTCAAAGCAATTTCCGAAAAATTTAAAATCACCTTTGATATACAGCTTTAAAATCAGCTTTTTTGTGTTTATGTTCACATAAAATCTAAAAAAATTGCATAATACCAAAATTGATCTTTTTGCCGATCATAATAATTTCTATTAATATGAGAAAGTAAAAATATATTAATATTAATTGATCTTTGCAGCTATGACGGCATATTATTGCACTAAAATGTATTATAAATTTTATATTGGGAAAAAATATATATAATAATACTTCACTTGACTTTTTAATTAAAAGTTTCCTCCTCAAAGTTTATCAAATTACATGGATATTTATCTTTTGTTGTTTGATTTAAATCAAAACTTATGGTTTACTCTTCCTTTATTATTTTTAACCAAAGAGAAATATTTTATTTAGTGATATACAGTGATAATGCTAATAATGGTTTCCATGGTGATGTAAACAAAGAATTATTGTACAGTTTAGCCGCTGACCACACATAATGAAAATATGGAAAATTAACGAGGAAAATTTAATTTTAGGCTAATATTTTTGCTGGCACCCTGGACCCCTAACCTTTAAAATTACTTAATTGGTTGGTTAAAATCGGTAAAACCGTTTACTCTTTATTATTTCAACTATCAAAAATGGGCTTATTAAATTATATATACAAATGTGTCTGTGTGAGTAGAGAGAATGTATATGAGCGAAAGAGTGTGTATAAGAAAAAGTGAGAGAGAGTGTTTGTGTGAGAGATATAGAGAGAATTTGTTCGGGACAGTGCGTGTTTAAGTGTGTGTGAGTTTGTGTGTGTGTATGAAAAAAAATATAGTGTACAATTTTGGGAGAGATATTTTATTAAAGAGAAAGAAAATGTGGAGGCATGGGAGAGAGAGTTTGAGAAAGATAGTTAGAGAGGGAGAGATTAGTTTAGAGAGAGAGAAAATTAGAATGAGAGAGAGTTAGAGATAGAAATTGAGAGTGTGAGCTTGAGACAAAGAGAGTTTTAGAGGGAGAGAGGGAGTTTGAGAGAAAGAGAAAGTGATTTTGAAATAGAGAGAGCGAAATTGATATATAGATAGAGTAAAAGTGATTTAGAGAGCATTTGAGAGAAATATTTTGAGTGATAGAGAGCAATCGTTTGAGAGATCTATAGACAGTATTTAAGAGATAAAGAGCGTTTGAGTTATAGGAAATTTAAAAGAGATCTTAAGAGAGAGAGTATAATAAGGTTAGTGGGTGAGAGAGAGGGATAAAATGTGAGAGAGATAATGAGAGAAGATCATATGTGAGAGATTGTGTTATAGAGTTTGTGTGTGTGAGAGAGAGGAGAGAGTGTGAATGAGAGTGTGTTTGAGCGTTAGAGAGAATGTGGGTGTGAGATCGTGAGAGAAAATGACAGATAAAGTTAGAGAATGTGAAAATATAGATGTGGTACTCAAACATTACGTTTCTTTGAAATATTATTTTCTCAAAATTAAGTATCTAGAGGGAAACATAAATGAACTTACTGTATTTGTAAGAATGTGAAAAGATAGATGGAGTACACCAAACATTACTTTTAAATATCATGTATTGTGGAGTTCTAAAAGGGGTGGGGGAAATTCAATATCAAATTAGTTTATATAAAATCAGGTATGATAATTCACTTCTATAAATAATTTTATTTCAAGTTAATTTCTAATAATGTTTGAAAAATATTAAATATGAAAAATCTATGATTCTGATCTCAGTTTTTAATTATTCAATTCCATAAAAATACAGTGTTTATAAGTATACAGGCATATATTTAACAACTTGCTGAACTATGATGTAGAGATTATTGAAGTCCCAAATAAGCTATTGGTAAGTATTAAAATAATCTATGGTAACAATTATTATCATATTATTCTAATAATCTTTCTTCCGAAAACTTTTATAAAGGCTTACCATCTTCCTGTGACTATACCTTAAATATTTGCACAGTTAAGAGAAAAAAAAGGTTTTATTTTATTATTTGAATCAGTCATGCGACTGTTATCAGTTAGCTGGGAAAGCTGGAGAATGTAATAAAATAATTCGTTTGTGGAAGCAATCTCGACCGAAAGGCTAATAAACGTCTATAAAATCAACATTGATGATGTTCTTAATCCAATAATTAGATTTAGAATAAAGGTTTGCTATATCATTATTAATTTCATAAATCAAATCTTTACGTTGGTTTAAATAAAGGATGTTTTCTCCTTGAATAAACCTTTAGAAGGGTATATTTAGATCTCAAGCTTGATACTAAGTGGAATAAAAATAGTGTGCAATTAATAAGACTGCCTATTGAAGCTCTCAAACAAATGATAAACTTTCAACTGTGTCTAAATTTTATAATAATGGTTTGCTTATTTAAAAATATAGTTCTACCCCAAAATTAAGATGAAAGATGTTAACAGTTTTCTATACAATTAACAAACCTACATTATGCGTTAAACAAATTAAAAACTTTATGTAAAAATGTAAAATTATCTAATTTTTAAAGAAATTTTAATAAAATAGCCTCTGTTCTGTGGATAAGTTCAATGGTATAGGAATATAGATTCATCCTTCTACAAGGAGTTTCAGTCATTTTTACTCTCATATCAAGAAATAGTATTGTGATCGTGAAAATAATTGAACTCGAGATTATGACAAATTTTAACCTTTTATGCGAACATGAACCAAATAAAATTGATTTTACAATTCTGTCCGTCCCCATGTGCGATCTGTCTATCTGTCTGTCCCTGGCCACAGATTCTAAGCATTTCGACATTAGAATGTTTTTTTTAGCCTTGTCCTTCAATTAAGGGTAGTTGACTGATGAGTAGTTTTTTTTAACTCCGAAAATATTTGTTGAAGGGTAGTTTACCGATGACTGATTTTTAAAACCTGGAAATATTTTAAAAATGTCCTAAACGATTTGGTTGCAAATGGGTATCTTGGGAGTGTTTGAGATGACAAATAACCCTGAATACTTCGTTTTGGGTAAAAATTTGATTATACATATTTTACTGACAAGTGATTTTTAAAAATTTGAATTATTTTTTTAAATGTCTATAATGATTTTTTCTTAAAAGTATACCTGGGGAAGTTTGACATTACCATGAAAAATATAGCTGTGTACTTGTTTGGAGTGGGGGCTGGGGGAAATGGCTATGGGTAATTTACTAATAACTGTTATTTTTAATTTAAATATTTTAAATTATGAATTTAAGAATTGGGTTCAAAATTGGTATTAGGAGACTAGTTATCGTATCAATAATAATAATAATATATCTTTATTAATATAAAATAAATTAATTTAAGGGAAGTTTACTTAAAATAAATTTACAAAAGTCTTGAATGTTTTGGAAATTTACTTTGAAGATTGGATTAAAAATGGGAATATGAGAAGTTTATCATAATAAATAAGAATACGTCCTTATTTTTACAAATAACAAATGATTTTAGGGTTAATATTACCCAGGCCACAGGCTGGAAACCGTAATGGATGTAAATACAATTTAGTTGACAAATAATTTATCTTTGAAACATTTCAATTTTGTTAAATGTATTTGATCAATTTGGTTTTAATTTTTTTTCAAAGAGTGATTATTGTGATCATCATTGTGATGTGTTTGTTTTTATGAGTAAAGCTTGTTTAATGGTAGTTTACTAAAACCCATTTTTGAACATTTTATTTTAAGCTATAATACAAATATGAGAATGTGTGTGCGATTGTATCCTACCATTTATCGTATGACTATTGTCACAATAAAAAGTATTACTACTTTTATTGTATTGAGTGTTAATATCGTCAATACCTTAATAAATATATCTTAGTGTGAATTTTCTTACTTTCAGGAAGGAAACTTTCTTGAATAATACCACCAGACTGGATTCAGAGCCAGCTCTCCGGTCAGTATAACTAGATCATAACTTGGGAGTTCAGAAATTTGTTTGAATCTCGTTCGTGCATAGTGCGAGTTATTTTCAAAAACATCATTTTGAAAGTGATGGATTTTCTCAATAACACCCCCATTCAATTTTTGTGTTCTTTGGAACACTGTTTTATGCGGTTGCCTTGTTACTGAGATTGCAAGACCGAATAACTTACCAGTAGAACAATTGACTCAGGAATCTTTAACGTTTATAATTTTTAAATCACCATAGAAATAATATTTTAAAATAAGAATAAAATATAAAGTAATGTATGATAATCAACATTATCAAAAGGTTTTATCTCAAAGATGTTCAAGCAAACATCACCGCTAAAAAGAGCATCCGCAGAACTAGTGACTTATAATAAATGCATATATTATAGATGATTTAGCGACGTATTGAAAATTCAGTTAAGGTTTATTATTATTTGAGGGCGAGCATTCTTTAAAAGTTTCCCACTCTTCCTCTACATTCTTCTTCTTGTTTTTTAAAATTATTATTATTATTATTATTATTAGTATTATTAGTACCACGTCTTACTACCCGTTCGGTTTATACGCACCTTCCTCTATATAAATGCAGGAAAATTTACCCTAAAGCCTAACTCCTTCATCAAGATAGATCAGCGTAGTTAATATACATGCTTAAAAGACAAACGATTTGTCAAACGATGTGAGAAAAAGAACAACCTCAGCTATGCAACCCAAGGGGGGCAAGATAATAGGATATCATTGGAAGACTTACTATTTATTATATGTAAACCACGCTATACTTCTCGTTGGGGCTATTCACATATTTACAGTACTGTTATAGGGATGAGGAATGTGGATTTTAGATAAAGGTACTTTGATTTTAAAAGCGGGAGAGTGGGAAGGTATTTAAGAGAAACCACCCTCAGTACACCCAACTAGTTTTCTAACTCCGATATCCACGTAACTTCTGGTCTCGTCTATTTCGTGAGTGACACTTTAGAGCATGCGACCACCAAAGTGGGTATGAAGTAACTTTTCAAAAGGGGTGACCTGGTGGTCTAGGGGTAAGGTGTCAGACTTCTATGCTGGCGGCCGGGGTTCAATCCTCGGTCCCAGCATAGATTTATCTGATTACCAAACCCTTCCTTCACCTCTGACAAGACATCTTGTGAATGTGGGGAATGCCAGGCCTCCACCGTGGTTCGGATTCCACGTTAAACTGTAGGTCCTCCATTTCATATCACAATCATCCTACCATTACACATTAGCGTAAGTTCGTACAACCCGAACGGGTAGTAAGACGCGATGCTAATAATAATAATAATAATAACTCTTCAAATATTCGCATAAAGAAAAGTTGGAAAAATCACAGTTGAAAAACTATCCTCATTGGAAGTCGGTTTTAGTCATACCCAGGCCTCCAGAGTTACAGTCAGGCACGCTAACCTCTCATAAATATTTGTAGGCTGCTGCCATTGTAGGTTCTACAATCTTAAATATTATGCGTTTTGGGTCTAACGTAGATAAACTATGTAAATGTTTGAAACATATTTATTGTTAAGATGAAATCCTATTGAAGCTGCTGTTAAAAGCGTGTGTGGAAATGTTTCGCACTAGCGTTTAGTAACTAACCGAGGTTCTGTTTATAAACGTGGAGATACGGGGGCAGTGTTATCCTTGCATCTCCTGTCCACCAGCCGTAACAATGCATCATTATAGCTACTGTGCCAGTCTTCCTATCAATATGGCTGCATCAAGCCTCGTGATACAGCTCGAAGGCAGTTCAAGCTGGGTGCAACAGCCAACCAACCTCCATGGTTACATTTATTTTAAAGATGGTCGACCCAGAGACTGGTTAATACATCTAATTCGAGATTTTTTTACTTTCTCTTAAACCTTTGAAGAGAGGAGTAGTAGGCCTATTGTGGTCATCAAAAACTATAACTCAAGATTTTGATAAATGGGGACGATTCATGAACTCCTGAAACAGAAAAAGAGGTTATGGCTATGCCGTCTGTCTGTATATGTCTCTGTAGATCTGAAACTACTATACCGATTAGGCTAAAACTTAGTATCAAGACTTTTAATAAGGTTACCATGAAAAGATTTTGAATTAAATAAAAAAACTAAAAATAAACTTAGTTTACTGAAGGGTAAAAAGAGATAAAATCGATTTTCTCAAAACCCGTAGCAAAGATTTTAATTAAATTGAGTATTTAGACACAATTTAATATTACAAACGCTGACCTGGCGGTCTAGGGGTAAGGTGTCAGACTTCTATGCTGGCGGCCGGGAATCAATCCTCGGTCCCGGCACAGATTTATCTGATTACCAAACCCTTCCTTCACCTCTGACAAGACATCTTGTGAATGTGGGGAATGCCAGGCCTCCACCGTGGTTCGGATTCCACGTTAAACTGTAGGTCCTCCATTTCATCTCACAATCACCCTACCATTACACATTAGCGTAAGAGCGTATAACCCGAACGGGTAGTAAGACGCGGTGCTAATAATAATAATAATAATAATATTAATAATAACACAAACAAAATGATACTTCTAATTTTTCCATGAAAATGAATTTAAAGGTAGTTTACCCAAGCAGAAATTAGCAATTTTGGTCATACATCCGTAACTGTTTGAGATGCTAAATAATGTATCAATAGAAAGATGTAGTACTATTAATTATAGAACTCTTTTGTTTTAGGTATATTATTTAAAATTCAATGGTTTTTGAACTAAAAGCCAATAAATTAATATTTTATTCAAGTCTTTAAATTAACTGTAGTATTATCTCTTTGGTGGACTCGCAGGGTCCCCTTTTCTTAATGGTTCTGTAACAGTGTAAGATATTTGATTTATGCTATTTGCTGGAGTGTAAAGCTCTTTTTACCTTGTCTCAACTCCTCAGAAAGAGAAGTACTGTACTGTGTTGGTTTTTTTAAATTTAATGTCAATGAAAATCATACTAAACATTTAGATAGTATTTACGTTTCATGACTTCTTGAAAGACAAAGTGGTTTTCACGATACCATCTGTTTGTCTCTTTGCCTGTCTATTATCTCGGACTAGAGCCAAAACCATTTTACCGATTGGGCTAAGACTTGGTATCTAGGGCTTTCTTAAGGTCTCCCCGCGGGTTTTTGGGATTAGATATCTAACCCTAAAATCAAGTGTAGTTTACTGAAGCGCAAGAAGAGATAAAATCGATTTTCTTAAAATTTAATTTTTCGATTATTATTACATTTGTGTCTAGGCATTGTTTAGCAATACAAACAATATGTCCGTTCTCATTTTCCTATGAAAACGCCTTCAGAGTATTTTACATAAGCAGAAATTTCCAATTTTGATCATAAATCCGCAACTATTTGGGACAATAAATACTTTTATATGTAAATTTGTTGTAATATTAAATATATATTTTTTAATTTGATTTAAAAAGACCAGTAATTTGTTAGGTATAAGCCAAAATTATTGATTTTTATGGTCATTGGTGGACAGAGATTTTCCTCTTTTCTCAAATGTTTCTTTAATAATGTATATTTTCATTTAATAATAATAATAATAAAAGTAGTAGTAATAGTAAAAATAATTATTATATTGATAATAATAATAATAATAATAATAATAATGACCTTTATTTATCTGGCAAAGTTAATGCGTTAGCCCTCTCTACTACTTGGTATTTTCGAAGGATTGTTTCTGCAAGATTATATATTATTTAGTTTTATCACTTTTTTTTATTTCTCTGTTTTAAGATTAAAGAGATCAAACGTCTGTGCGGTGCACATTACCATTTATTTTTCTCAGCACCGCATCTTAATTGTTAAGGTTATACGTGTATTTACTAATTACGCTAATGAATTAAGGAAAAGAAAGGTTGAATTTATAGAAAATAAACCTCTATTTGTTTGGAAGGAGAGTGGAAAACAATTTTGGAAAATCATCTTCACTATACCCGACCGGGAATCGAACCTCACTCTCTCTGTCAACTTAGGTCTATTCTTACAAGGGAGGGATGCCTTAGACCATGTGGCCACAAAGAATATAATTTGAGATGTTCATCGATTCCTTTTTCAATTTGTAGCTACACTAGAAACTAGTCCATCTAAACTTTATGAGACTAGGTCGAATCCTTTTAGTCAAAATTCCAGGTAATCCATTTTTTTTCCCCTTTTAAGCTGGCCATAAATGCTATAATCGGAGTCCGTTGATTAACAGAACCATAACCGACGTTGAGTCAAACTTGGCTCACCTCTGTCCACATACGTTAGAGTAGCTTCGTAAACGTCTTAAATCAAACATACGTCGTTGTTAGTTTAGTGGTGAGGTGTCACAGTGATTGCTATTGTGTGTGATATCACAATAGAAACAGTGGTAATGTAACCACAAATGTCAATAAGATGATAAGTGATAAGTTATTGTATAAGTTATTTAGTTTCTAAAATAGTTGCAGATATACGGAAATGTCAGCTACTGTAAAGTACCTTAAAATTCATTTTCATAGGAAAATAGCTAGTTTATTAATAATATTAATCAATGCCTAGATACTAATTTTAATCAAAATCGTTAGAGCTGATTTTGATAAAAAAAATGTTTATTCTCTTTTCGCTCTTTACTAAACTACTCTTAATTTTAAGTTTAAACAGACACATAGACAGACAAGACAGCATTGCAAAGACGTCGACATCCATCAACATTTCACGATAGATTTTTTTTACGGTTAAAATACTTACTTTTAGGGTCAAAAAGTTAAGAAATATATACATTTGCATGTAGCTTGAAAGTTATTGGTTTTATAAAAATATTATATGAGTAATATATTTGTATTATAAATAGATCTACATATTTGTAATGATAAGTAAATAAATATCTCAAATAGTTACGGAGATATGATAAAAAATTGATAATTTACGCATCAGACCGGAGCCCTTAAAGAAATTTTGCCTAAATATTGAGATTATCTATTTTGTTTGGAATATTTATAAATGTTTTGAAATGAAATTTAATCAAAAGCGTTAGAGCCAATTTTGAGAAAATCGACTGTTTCTCTTTTTGCCCTTCAGTAAACTACCCTTAATTTTATATTTAAACATCCAATTCCAAATTCACCTCGGGGCAATCCTATGAAAACCCTAGATAACAAGTATTAGCCTGATTGGTAAAATAGTTTAAGCTCTATTTGGAGATAAATAGAGAGAGACAGACGGAAATTCAAAAACCACTTTTTCGGATTCGGAGATTCAATTAACGTCGAGATTCATCAAAATCTAGAGTTCAAATTTTTTGACGATCACAATACTTTCTTTACCTGTTAGATAGCGAGAAAGTAATAAATATACATTATTATTTATCATGTAAAATGGTCACCCGATACCAATTTTGAACAAAATCTTTACAGTCATTTGGGGAAAATAATCAAGTTTAACAAAAATTACTTAATAGAAACTACTGGAAAATAATTATATATATATATATATATATATATATACACATATATTTATATAATGTAATTTTTTATACCAACTCTCTAAAACAATTTTTTTAATAATCAGATATAAAAAAATTGTACGGAACTCCGCACGGACTTTCTCACTCCATTGTTTAATACAGGAGATATATTACTCAAGACTCTTGCTATATGTGAAACGAAATAATGCACACCATCAAACCCGAACTATTTTCGACATTTTATTTGGGGTTACACATCTTTTGGTCATCACATTGCTATTAAATTCCTCATTTATAAATTTAGACAAAAAAAAGTGAATATTTACCATAGAGTCTAAAATGATATAGTTAGATATTGATGTACAAACATTATCCCTAGGAAGATAAAGGAAAAAAGAGTATCAACTTTTTAAGAGAATTACTAATATTTACTTATCCTATGGCATTATAGAATTATTGCGTTAAAACTAAAGTAGTATCTCTATACGGCTAAATCTCACAACATTGTATTACTATATTGGCCAATATCTCAGAAATTATTGGTTATGGAAAGATATATTTCAAATAAAAGTTTTTTATTTTTATGAGTACTACAAATTTGTAATGATAAGTTATTTAATATCTCAAATAGTTGCGGAGATACGGAAAGGTCCTGATCTATAAACTACCCTAAAATTCATTTTCATGGCAAAATGAAAATAGCAATTTTATTTATGATATTAATCAACGTCTAGATACGGATTTTAATCAAAATCGTTATGGCCGATTTTGAAAAATTCGATTTTTTCTCTTTTCGCATTTTATCAAACTACTTTTACTTTCATAGCTAAGCAGACACACAGACAGCATTGAAAAAAAAACAATTTTAGTGTTCGGTGTGTCATGAAACGTCGAAATCCATCAACATTTTGGGTTAGATTTCTATTTACGGTCGCGATCTTTACCTTTAGTGTTCGAAAAGCTAAAAAAATGTACATATTTGCATCTAACTTGAAAAACATTGGTTTTATAAAAAGATGTTTCAAATAAAAGATTTTGATTATAAATACACCTACATATCTGCAATGATAAGTAATTTCATTTCTCAAAAAGCTACGGAGATATAATATAAGAAAAAAATTAGAATTCTTGGATCAGACAGGAACCCTCAAAGTCATTTTGACGGAAAGTCGAGAGTAGTCATTTTGTTTTATATATATATATATATAAAGATGTGTAACCCCAAATAAAATGTCGAAAATAGTTCGGGTTTGATGGTGTGCATTATTTCGTTTCACATATAGAAAGAGTCTTGAGTAATATATCTCCTGTTTTAAACAATGGAGTGAGAAAGTCCGTGCGGAGTTCCGTACAATTTTTTTATATCTGATTATTAAAAAAATTGTTTTAGAGAGTTGGTTGAAAATCGTTATATTTGAACTTGTTTACACTATAAAAAATTACATTATATAAATATATGTGTATATATATATATATATATATATATATATATATATTAATTCTTAGAAATGAAATTTAATCAAAATAGTTAGAGCCTATATTAATAAAAAAACATTTTTATACTTTTCGCCCTTCAGTAAACTACACTTGGTTTTAGGGTTAGCTATCCAATTCCAAAAATCCCTTGGGGCAAGCCTATGAACACTCTATATACCAAGTTGTAGCCCAATCGGTAAAATAGTTTAGGCTCTACACGAAGTATAAACAGATATATGACCAGAATGTATGAAAGACGGAAATTAAAATACTACTTTTTCGTATTCGGGGGGTCATAAGGCGTCGAAATTCATCAAAATCTCTATTAATTTTTTTTTACGTTCTAAATATTTTCCCTACCTCTAAGGTGAGCGATAAAGTAAAATCAGTCATTATTCAACTATCTTTAATCAAAATTTCCCCCCAAAATATCTGTATACAGTTTCATTTGTAATGTCAAACATACCTCATATAAATAACTGCAATAAAATCGTTTGAGCCATTTTCAAAATATTTTGAATTTTCTAAAATCACTTCAGTAAACCAACCCTAAACGAATTTTTTATCCAAAATTCTAGTGTGCTTTGCTCTTTGTGAAGTTAAATACTCCCTATATTCTCATTTAAACAAAATTATTAGAGCCATTTCTAAAAATATTTGTAAAACAAATATATATATTCATTAGTAAACTACCTTTAATTTGAGGTCAGTGGTCAAAATGAAAAAAAACATTTCCAAGGCATGGCGTTAATATTATTATTATTAGCAGCGCGTCTTACTACCCGTTCGGGTTATACGCACTTACGCTAATGTGTAATGGTAGGATGATTGTGAGATGAAATGGAGGACCTACAGTTTAACGTGGAATCCGCACCACGGTGGAGGCCTGGCATTCCCCACATTCACAAGATGTCTTGTCAGAGGTGAAGGAAGGGTTTGGTNGCATTCCCCACATTCACAAGATGTCTTGTCAGAGGTGAAGGAAGGGTTTGGTAATCAGATAAATTTGTGCCGAGACCGAGGATTGACCCCCGGCCGCCAGCACAGAAGTCTGACACCTTACCTCTAGACCGACAGGTCACCAATGTTATGTTAAATGGACAGTGTAAAATATAAAAATATTTCATTAAATTGGATTAGTCCCTTGCTCCTTGGTTGATTATGGAATTGAATCTATACCTATATGTTTCACCGTAAATGCACCATCATCATGATACTCTAATTATGTCAACAAGTTAATTAGTTACATCTGTCAATGGCCAAATGTTCAACGGCATCATTTTCGTATTAAGCTGGCTTGCTAATGATGAGGGGATCAGTGTTCGAATCCCTCTCGGGTGTATTGAGAGTTCTTTTTAATAAATGGTTCCCCACTCTCTTTACGTAAAAAAATTGGATATATTAACTCTAAAATGCTTCCTTTCTCATACCCACCCTATTATACTAACTATCATATAATCGTATAACCTGAATAGACAGTGAGACGTGGTGCTAAAAAACATTAATAAGCTCTTCCTTCTCAATTAATATAGGCTCCATACACGACATAATTTTGAATGTTTTCTAAAATGTTGTATATTTTATTGTTTATAATTTTATATCACTTGCATTAAGGTATATAAGCGATCTATATCTTTACATAACGTTAATCGGTGAATGTATGAATGTAAAAAAAATTTGTTCAGTGTTCTTAAAAAGAGTGGTTGAAATCTATGTAAAACGGTATATCTATTAGTGTCCTCAAAAATCACAAATCGTTTGCACTTTCTCTTGACTTTTCTACAAACCCTGTGATTAGGACCCGAAAGAAGTTGACTTTAGTTTTTTTTTTTACCTGTGTGCGACATCTTGGTTAATTTTTATTTCTATCACTACGTCACACAGCCCGTTTGAGATATACTCAATAATGTATCACTTACAATAATGTGTTAGGTATGAGGAAGGCTTAATTAAGAGATAGCGTACACATATTTCCATGGAGGGAATTACAAAAGAAAAATCTGTTAAAACCAGCATCGGTATACTAGACCAAGATTCAAGCCCCGATCTCAACAGTATCGACAGTATATTATACTATGAGAGTTACGCTTGTATTATTTTACCATCGATGCACGTGTCAGAGAGTTAGAACATATTATTTATATTGAAATAATGACACCTGGACACGCGAATAGAACTCGGAACCTTTATTTGAGTACGTCCGGGTTTGATTCACATGCCCAGGTGTCATTTTTCAATTTCAAATAAATATAATATTCAGATTCGGCTATAACCGTAGTTAGCAAATATATAAATTAATTAATTATTTAGATAATTTAGTACCACGTCTTAGTATCCGTTCGGGTTATACGCTGGCAAATATAATAGCTTAGCTATTCAATCCACAATAGGTAGTTTCATAATTAAGATTCAAAGATTATCTATACCCTGATTTTCTTACGAATTAATATTTGGCGTACCTTTTCGATAATTCGAACATCTTTTTCAATCTATATTAATAAGATTCTACTATGTTATTAGTGTTATTTTATTGGTTTTGATAGTATATATAATTACATGAATTGACTTTTGAATGCCTTAAATAAAACCTAATAATTTTTCTAGCTCTCAAGTATGAATAGGCCTACTCTTAAGAAAATTTAGGTGTAGGTATAGTACAATATTTCGGAGAAACAAACATTCAGCTAGCTATCAGGCAAAACAGATTATTTAAGATAAATAATCAACTAATTCAATTCATTTTGAATTTTTTAGTGGTGTTTTATTTAATACATTTATCCAGGCAAACATCACCCTATCAAATACACATTGAATTAAGATAAAACCAAAGAAGATCGCTGGCCTTGAGCTCAAAAGCGCATTTACTATAAGTTATATAAATATTGTTAAGATATGATTACATTAAAATTTCTAAAAACTGTCTATCATATTCAAATGTAAAATAAGAGAATAGAAATAATGTAATTCATTACTTCCTTAGCTATATCTAATATTATTAAAAGTTTATTCAAAGCCAGTAAATCATTATATTTCTAAAAACAAAATAAATTCAAGGCTAAAGTATTAAAATAGAGGGAACTTATCAACCTAATATTTTAGTAGTATTTTAAATCCTTTTGTTAGTATGAATTTTGTTCAACAATTTTTTCTATAGATGTTTTGTACTACGGTGTGACGCCTTAAATGTAAATATATCTTCATGTAATTTTAACACAATTCATAAGAATATTTGTGTCAAATGGTCAACAATCTAATGTGTATTCTATGTTCATAACAAACTTTATCAATATTTTTTTTAAATACTTGTTTTAGTAATTTTGCCTATTTAAATGAGCTGGAAGTTATAGATAAAATTAGGATTTATTAATTATTACGTGCTAAGCAACTGAGTTTATAGCTTCTTTGAATTTTTTTTAAAAATACAACATTAACCCGATAAAAGATAAGTTACATGAATAAATCTTTCAAATAGGTATAATAGTCTAAATAAGTTGTGTATGTATTTGTTGCATACTTTTATTGAATCTTCCCATTTCACGAACTGGTCAACCTTCAATACATTCCTTAAACTGGCCTCTTCTCTTGGCCATTTCCAGAACTGAGCAAAAATTGCTCGAATTCCCGCCCATTTCATGAAATGTAGATTATTTTACTATTTTCTGAAAGGTTAACTAAAACTCATTTTCAGATACTCAATTTACGAACTGGACGAGTTTTTGCCTTGTCCGGGAAATTGAAAATCAAAGAAGATATTTCGTGGAGTGTGCAAACACTTTTACTATCCATGGAATGGCAGATTTCACTTTCGGGATATAACCTATAAATGTATATTTTTGAAATATATAAAAAATTTCAGGACCAAGCCCCACATCACATATTTGATTATGAACAACATTTTATCAATTTGAATTGTGATTTTTTTTTATTTATTAAAACATTTATTGAGAAAAACTAATTAACTTTATTTTAAATAGGTAGTTAAAATACATTTTTAAAAGTAGGCACGGAGCTGTTTAATCTATGTAATAAAATTAATTGTATCACAATTTACTTATAATATTTTATTATGGATATGAGGTTAGAGAAATATCTCTTTATTTAAAGAATATACCCTATTTCGACTGCATTATATATTTAGTAATTTATATACAATTTTGCACAAATATATATTATTATATCCATGTTAATCATCAAATATGTGGACGCTTTTACGACAAAGTCCCTTATATAGTAAAAAGTGATTTAAGTCTCTAAAAATACTTCTTAAGTTATCATTTTAACAAAAAGCATAAAACGTCTGAAATGCCTTTGAGATTTAGGTCTACAACAAACTCTATGATTTAGACAACCAAAGACTTGGGCAATTATTTTTTCCTGGGTATGAGCACTAGCTAATCTTAAAATTATAACCTGATATTCAAGTTTACTGACGGACAACCTGCTTCGGTGACCGAATGGTTTAAGGCATCACTCTCGTAACAGACAGAACTGCCGATGATGGGTATGTCGGGGCTCAATTTTTGTCAGGTGTGTACTTAGGGTGTTTTTTCCTAAATGGTTTTACACTCTCCCTTTACAGAAATACAGTTACCCTCCCTCTAAATCAAACCTTCTTCATTCCTAATACATTAGCGCAGGTGACATATTTAATTATAAACCAAATCTAGTAGTGAGACGCCATTTAAAAAACATTCCTGGTTGAAAGGTTGAGATCTTTTAGTGCTAATAGTGTTTAGCTAGGTTTCTCATAGTTTAAAGTTGTATAAATATGACATGGTGTTTAGTTATTAAGAAATAAATTCCTAAATAAACTAAGCACAACTTATAAATTATGGTGTTCAACTACACAACTAGTCGATATTAAGTATTCACTTAACATGAATGCTTATTTCTTGAGGACTCAAGATTTTTTTTAATAGTCTACACGTCCTTTTCAAATAAGCATAATAATAATTATAATACATATAGCAATAATAACTATTATTAATATCAATATTATTAATAATTATTATTATCATTATAATAATAAAGCTTGGGTAAGCAAATCCATTTGTCAAAGGTACTCGATGATTGGAAGATAGAAGGTTTCAAAATAACTTTAGTTACCGTTATTTAATCGAATATATGTACCAATTTATGATATCGTCTTTGTTGACTTTTAAAATAATTGCATTTTTGTAGAGAGTTTTCCTAGACAAAAATTTGATCCCTTAAATAATTCAAATAGAATATCTCAAGAATTTGATAAAAGAAGAGAAAATTTACAAGTAAGTTGAAAATTGGGTTACCTAGAAAGTTTTCAACTAATGTCATTAAAAAGGAAACCAGTAGCACGATAGTGGAGTGTGGTCTCCATTATTTATCCATGAGAAGGTTGCTATGTTTACTCCCTATCTGGACAGTAAGTATTGTATGGAGAGTTGCAGAACTTCCAGGAGGTTAAGTATCTATTGTTAGGTCTCGTGGGCAACACCTTGCATTGTGTGATGTTAGTCTTGCATAACCTCCAACATTGGTAGCTTCCCCCTCAACTTATCGAAACATCTGGAAAGAAAAACATCTTGAAAGTTTTTTTGATGCATGATTTTAATTTTGTGGTATCAGACTTCTAAAAGCAACGATTTATATTTATAATACATACAGATATGTAAAGTGAACCTAACAATAATAATAATAATGAATAATCAAAATTTCCGATAATGGGATCAAAAATAAATTAAACAATAAATCAAATTAATGACTAAAGTGTTAATACTATCATTAAATTCAATTTCAATTTTTACCTTGCTATGTTTTATAATTTATATAATATTCTTATATAGTTTTTTTTTTCTAAATAATAAATATTGGGAGTATAACATAAATGTGAACATGAGCTATAAACCTATTAATTTACCATTCATTGTATTATATAAATTTCAAAGTAATTCTGAAAATTATATATTTATATAATTGGTTGTGGAAACTCAACTAAACAAAAAAGTAGAATAGGTTAAGATATAAAGAAAACACTCCTGAAAATACAAACAAAATTATTATACTAATAAATAATTGTATTAAATGATTTTTTCTAATTTTTAATTTTATTATGTGCTATATTTTTAGAAATTAATATAAAATAACCTCTCAAAATGTGAAGATATACATTTTAAAAAAGCATTTATTATTCCAAATTTAATTTGAACATATAATTTTTTTTTTACTAGTGCATGAAAAAATGTGGAAATGTAAATTTTGTCAGACCCAATGTATATCTATTTATATGTCTAAATTGATAAATGAGTATTTAAAAGAAATATGTTGACTTGATTTGAATATGTGCAGCCGCTATTAAAATTACAACAATTTATACCGGAAGTTGAAAAGATTATCTCACTCTCTCCCCCAGCCCAGATGCATCTTTGGAGCCACTAGGACTGTGTGGCCCGTTTTGGGGTGGAGGGTACCCCTTGAGACCTTACTCCTAAAAACTCTCCTCTCAACCCCTTTCAGCCATCCACCCTCCCCAGACACGTCACCGGGAGCACTGGGACTGGGGCTATGAGTTATGTCCAAACTGAAGCTTTCTCTAACAACTTGTAAATATGAATGCCTTATTTAAGTTATATGGTATAAATTTTTCATTTTTAAATAAAGTTTCTCTAAAACTAGAATTTACGTTTTTATGTATTTTATTCATTTGAAAAAAATCCTTATTTTCCTTAGTTTAAATAAAATAAAAAAAAATTCTATCTTCACCTAAGTATTGTGTAATTTTCACACGGGTTTGCTCGTTTGAAAATTCAAATGATGTTTGCATGATTTGAAATAATACAAATTATCAAACAAATCTATAAAGCTAACATTGACAAAAACACCAAAGATATTAACGATGTGTCATGTGACGTAATCGAGTGGTTTGACAGATATGTTTTTTTTTTCGTGATCAGTAGCTGGTCTCAGAGGGGGTCCACAAATGTGTCCTATTCCTCTATGAAATTCAAATATGTCATAGGGCATGGGTCACGGTGTGCTATATTGCTGGCCCCCTTGTATGACCACTAATGCGCTTTATACTCAAACTACCTTAACTCCCTAAAACTTAAAACGAACCTTTCTTAAGAAGACTAGGACGCATCAAATATCTGAAAATGCCTAGAGAAACCTAATTTAATATCAAAGTAGTGTGCTCATATAAATGCATTTTTTCAAAGCTATTTAACAAATAACCTGATATAAGTAAAACTTAAAATAGGTCATAGTGAACTATTTTAATTCAATGTTGATCCGCTTCGGTAGAGGAGTGGGCTAAGGTATTACATTCACATGATGATGACAGGCGGATCAAAGTTTTAATCCTGGTGGAGTGTAAAAAGGGTGTTTTTAAATAAAATTATTTTCCATTCTCTCTTCACGCTAATGCTGATGTATTTACTATAAATTAAACGTCCCTCACCCCACACACAAAAGTATAATTTGTTCATATGTGTATAGCCCGTACGTGTAGTGAAACACAGTGACAAATGAACAACATTTTATTTGCATGTTTGACACGAGGGATAGTAAAGATTTTAATATAATTGTAAAATTATGAGGTGGATATCATAGATTAAATGAACACACATCAGCTTATCAGTTTGTAGAGATGATTGGAAAAATATAATGGAGATAACGTGGGGAAAGCCCTCCCCTTGGCGATCTATCAAATATTTTAATTGTTGTTGATTCAAACCATGTCTGTGAGGGGCATTCAAAAGTTCAAACGTTCAAACGTTGGTGAAGTGAAATTAGAAATATTTTTCCGTGAAAGGGAATTTTAGCCTCCCACCTGACGAATGTTGGCACATTTCTTTAAGCCTATATCTTAAATTTTACTCCTGTTTAGTGTGACCTAGTGGTCTAGGGGTAAGGAGTCAGGCTTCTTTGCTGGGGGTCCGGGGTTCAATCTTTGGTCCCAGAACAGATTTATCTGATTGTCAAACCATTCCTTTATCTCTGACAATACGTGTATTAATCACAACTTGTGAATGTGTGTGATTCCAGGCCTCTACCATGGTTCGGATCCCACGTTAAGCTGTAGGTCTTACATTTCATCTCACAATCACCCTAACATTGCCCATTGGCGTAAGTGCTTATAACCCGAACGTGTAGTAAGACGCGATGCTAATAATAATATAATAATAATAATATTCCGGTTTAAACACTTTGCATCCATAATCCCTGGAGGACCTAAGCGGTCGTTAATGGATTACACCTCCCAGTAAGAAAACCTTAAGTGCCACATTTAATGAAAAGACCTTCCCTTTCAGGGTCATTGATCCACCATATCCATTTCCCCCATACCCGTTTTTTCCCTGACGAAATATCCCTCTTCTCTCACCACCTGGGCTTTCCCCGGTGACGTAATTCCCTTCCTCTCTTCTACTTCTTAGTCATAAGGTTGTTTCAATCCCACCTATTTGATATTTTGCCCAATTTGATTTTTTGTCCCACTTGATATGCCCCATTTGATTTTCAATAGTTTTACCCAAATCGGTGTACAAATATTCGATTTTAATAAAAAAAAAGTGTGTTTCGATGTTCTACCTCATTTGGTTCGAATTCCGGCGAGGATGTTGCAGGTGAGGGTGATTCGTGTTGATTCGGGAGGAACTCTGTCTATGTTGGGGGCGTTGGTCCTATCGGATTGAGAGGGTAATGTGCGTTGTCTGTCGAAGGGAAATGTTATTTTTTTATCGGTGGGAGTCTTAGTCGAGCTACGGTTTTTAATATGATCTATTAAATCGTCGTAGATGGCTAAGTGACGACTGGTTTTGACAAATTCATCTAATTATTTACTAAAATTGATCTCAAAATATAATTAGGAAAAGCTATATTTTTCATAAAGGATCAAATGTTATAATTCAGGAAATTTCTGAGCATTCCTTTCGCTCTCTACACGCTCTCTCTTTTTCTCAAATTAGTACCCTATTTTGGTTGATACGTATCCCATTTTTTTTATCCCTTAAGCTCTTTTATTTGAACACGAACCCCTTTTTTTTCAACTCTCTATCCCATTTAAACTAAACACGTATAACCATCCTCAATTCTGTACCCCATTTGGTCAATACGTGTCCTTTTTTAATTAACTTTGTACCTTTAAACACGCACCCCTTTTTCTCCATTAGGTTCTCCTTTTGGTTAGTACTTACATCTTTTGGCCAACAATATACCCTTTTTAATCAAACACGCACCCCTTTTGCTCAGTGTGATCCCCTTTTGGGCAGGGTTTCAACATTCTAATGGCGCCATCTAGTGTCAATGACCTTATGGAGGGGAAAGAAGGGAGAGGAATGATGCTAATGGGAATAACCAAGAGAGGGTAGGGGAGGGATTTGACTTCACCTGGTAAATACAAGGGTGGGGAATATGGTAAATAGTTGGGTAATGACCTTGAAATTTAGGTAGGTGCATCCCAATAACAACTGCTTAGGTCCTCAGGGATTATTGATAGTTTAGAACAAAGCATTGTAGGGAAGTAAAAGTGAAGATACGGATTAGGAGAAATTTACCAACATCCACCCAGTGGAAGGCTTATAATCCCTTTCACGGAGAACCATCCCAAATTTCACTTCATCAGGGTTCGAATTCTATCCCGAACAGGAATGTACTGAATCATACACAACTGTAAAACACGCTGGCACTAATCTACAGACCGTTAGGTTAAAATAGACCCCCCGGTGTGATGTTTTATCAAACCAAAGCGTTATTCACGTATTACATTTTGGTTCCCTGATAAAGGGGAGGTAAGGGTGATTACCATGTTCAAGTGCTTTGAAAATATAATTTTTATAAATTTAGTTTTCTATGCAGTACCGTCATATTCTTACCATGTTGACGTAGATATAATTTAAAATAAGCTCCTCTCGATTAATTATCCTTAAAAAAAAGTTACTTAAAAATACTAAATTGCAACTCATCACCCATACTGGTGGACGAACTAGGGTTTCAGACTTATATAAAATGACTTGACAGATAAGAGGGACAGATTTCAAATCCAAGTCATGCGTCCTAATATGTTTTTTTCCTAAACAATTTTCCACCATTTCTCCACTGAAATGTTGCTCAATATCTTCTGAAAATAAGAGGTTTTACTCTTTTTTATAATATATATATAAATAAATATTTATATATATATATATATATATATATTGATAGTTAGGATGGTCGTTGAAACATGACGTTTAAAAATAAGGATGTGTCAAAAAAATTATCCCCCCTTAGAAAAGAGTCCGTTAACGCCACTGTTTATAGTACCCAAAGTTTCCAAGATGATAAGGCAGTTCTTCTTAGATGGTTCGTCAGCAGGTGTAAGGTGCATATATCATAATACTGGCAAGTGACAGACAATCACGAGAGAGAAGAATGACCATGTTCACCTTGATGTAACCACACACGACACGACCCTTCAACCAGTGACTGTTTCTTCGCTTGAGACAACGACCATCACTGACGTATCAATGGGCCATCGTTGTCATGAGTGAATGATCCTGGACGCTGGCATGCATAAGATATATCCAACAGATGATGTTATAAGGGAATATCGTGGGTCTACTTACAAGGGGTGTCTTTTAAATGAAGTACTACTTTATTGGCAGAGATATATGTGGTCAATTGTATTTGGTATAATCTTCGTAGTACGTGGTTCAGTCCACTACCGTGTCACTAAGAAGATTTATTCACCAAAATTCTACCCC
>CABEEJ010000567.1:34847-169273 GCA_901482245.1 Timema douglasi
TCAGAACACAATGTTGGTGCTCCAGGTGAATATTGGTTATATTTTGCTGTTTGAAAAAAATTGAAATGCTCAAAAAATGGGTATTATCTTAGATAGAGTAAATGGATGGATGATATATATATTATATGGATGCATATATACATATATATATATAAATTAGATGTATATTTATTTATTTATATTTAGCACCGCGTCTTACTACCCGTTCGGGCTATACGCTTTAAGTACGAATCACTCTAATGGATTGGGAAATGGGAAGGTTGAATTAGAGGAAGTGAGCCCGCATTTGCGTGGAGGGAGAGAGGAAAACCATTTAGGAAAAACCACCCCCAGTTCACCCGACCGAGATTCGAGCCTCGATCTCCCCGTCCTCAGCAGTCGAGCTCAACAACGACAAGCGCGTTAGCCAACTACGCCACCGAGGCTGTTAATTAGATCTAATAGAATGCTTTTACTGTTTACCAATTTAAGGTGGCTGCCTTCCAGAACGTTGAAACACATTGCTTATGTTCAGCTGTTTCACAATACTTAAGTAAAGGATTGTTATTTCAAAATATAGTTTTCATCCAAATATGTTTAAACCGGTCTGTAGTTTTATTAACTACAAACAAAAATTAATATTACATGTGAAAAAAAAAAGTTTTTTTTAGCACCACGTTTACCACCCTTTTTAGTTATACGCCCGAAAATAGTTAATTTTCAACTAAATTTACGCAAATTACCACCAAACGCCATGATTAATAAAGTGAGTCGACTCTTAGAATCCATAAAGCCATTCCTGTCATTTATAAATTATAAGGTTAGTCATCTTATCTTCTAGGATGTTATATCCTGATCTGAGGTAACGCTGACTTGACGTTAGAGCCATATATTGTAATTTTCCATTGACGGAGAGTTAAGGTCTCGAATCGTGCACAAGTGTATTAAGTTATGTTGTTTTAGATAAAGTGTTTCACTCTCACTCCATGAAAATGTAGGTACACTTACTACAAATTATAACTTAATTTTCCAATACCAGTTGTGTATTAAAAATGTTTATGATTTGTCTGGGTACTAAGACATTGGAGAAAAATGTTAAGTAATAAATAAACGTAAATATGCAAATAGCACAGGAGGGTGTGAAAAAGGGTGAAGGCCAGTCCCTCAACGAAAACAATATGCTTAGAATCAATAAAGGTATATATAATTTACTTTTTATTGTTCTAGAACAGGGATCGGCAACTATTTGATTGCAATCGACCAGTGGGTCCCATAAAAGTTGTCAGTCGATCACGTAAGATTACTACATCGCCATTAAAAGTAGATCTTTGATTATTTTAAACTTGAAAATATATCAAGTACTTTCCAATAATATTTGATTTTAGTTAAAATAATCATAGTAGTTAATTATAAGTATTATTATTAGCACCGCGTCTTACTACCCGTTCGGGTTATACGCACTTACGCTAATGTGAAATGGTAGGGTGATTGTGAGGTGAAATGGAGGACCTACAGTTTAACGTGGAATCCGAACCATGGTTGAGGCCTGGCATTCCTCACATTCACAAGATGTCTTGTCAGAGGTGAAGGAAGGGTTTGGTAATCAGATAAATCTGTGCCGGGACCGAGGATTGAACCCCGGCCGCCAGCATATAAGTCTGTCACCTTAACCCTAGACCGCCAGGTCACCCTTTAATAATTCATTACTGTTTGTAATCAAGCCCGATTTTTTGTAATCGCTGTGTCTTACTACCGGTTCGGGTTACATGCCTGTGTACTTATTACGCAAATGGGCTATGAATGAGTAAGGTTTAATTTATAGGAAGTGTATCCGCATTTTCGTAGTTGGAGAGTGGAGAAACATTATAGAAAAATCCTTTCAGTACATCTGACCAGGATTCAAACCCCGATCACCCCATCATCGGCAGTCTAGTCTATTCCGAGAGTGACATCTTAGACCACGCGGCCACTGAAGCGGGTAAAATAAAAACTAGAAGTGAGCGTTGTAATTAATAACTAAGCTGTTTCGAGCTAGGAATAGATAATCTGGATTATAAATAAACGTAAATTCATTAAAAATCTATTGGATGATAGATAGTATGAAAAAGAAATGTATATCGAGATTAAAGAAAATTTAAAATTATCCCAAGATCTAAATGGATTTATTTTGAATCTTTTAGAAACAATCATGCTATAAATATATTTATTTAAAATGCTACCAATATGCTTAAAACAATAATAATGTTAAATTTATTTTATTTAAATTGAAAAACAATATTTTTACCGTAACATTAAAATTGAAAGAATCAATGATTTTGATGGCCTATAATGGATTCGAATTTCATCAAGAAAATGGCACTGTATTGTGGAATAAAAAGAAATTCACAATAAAATTTGGCAAAAAAATTAATTCAAGTATTTCTTTTATCCCTTCTATCTCAAATAAGTGTCAGTATTAGAAAGAATATAGTAAAACATGGGCAGAGAATAACGTAATTTATCGTCTACCTAAACCAAACAATACGTTTACTGGTATGCACATCCAAATTGTCGTCTAAATCAGAGACTGGCGTGTCTAGACACCCTCCATCACGACATGGTTAGCAAATTAAACAGACAGTTCTGTACGTTCACATCACGTGAGCCAACTTTCCCTACCTGCCTGATATACCTGCTGGGAGCAGTTCTTGTCAATCGCAGACCAATTTAGACGTCAGCAGACCTGAAGTGCAGTCATTAAGTGTGCTAGATTGTCTTTTACTAGGGGGGAAAATATAGAAAAATGGGTCCCGTAGGCCTTTTGTGAGGAATTGTTGGTAGTGTCATAAATTCAGTAAAATACATCCCTTGAACTCGATAAACCTGCTGGCACCCTGACAAATAAACAGAAACCAAACGGTGGCCAATTAAATATTGCAGATAATAATTTTCTTAAAGATAAATACCTTGGCCTCTCATCATTGGGTTAAGTTTTTGTATGAAATGTTATTTTTATTAATTTATTTTATAATGTAGACATTTTTTAGTAAATAAAAAGTGTTATCCGTTATATCAAGTAAAACACTAGTTTGACAAAAAATTACCTTTTGATTATCTCACCTGTTTATAAGCTGAGCTAATCTAATATTCATGTGATATTTGATTGCCAATTTATGTGATTAAATCAGCTTTTCCTGTAAACGAATTTCTTTCAATAATTCTCAATATTTTATTATATATTATTTTAAAAATCAAGTAAAGAGCGACGCGATTTTTTTTGTAAGATAAAAAGGAATAATTTACTAAGTATGCCATCATAAGTAATGTAGCCACAATTAAAATAATTAGTTAGCCACTGGCCTCTTACTTACAGCCTCTTCTGCATTGACATTCATGTTTATGCATTATTTACCATCATCTAAACATGCACACAATTTCATACATATGAATTTATGATTGCAGCAGATGATAGAAAACTTGGACTTGGTCTTTTGACAAGGACGTTTAATAAGATTAATGATTGAAAGCTTCTGGTTTTGGTAGTTCTGTCGTCATTGTAGGATCAAATTATCCATCTTTATTCACCCAACCATATTCCTCTGGTGAGGGTAAGTAAGGATTGGCCACAATTTCATGGTTCCACACGAGGTTCTGGTAATGTGCAGGAAGGATAGCCTGGTGTAGAGCAACATACTAGTTGTTTTTCAGCTTGTGCCTGTTGTCGTTTGAACATGAACCAGCGGAGTTGAGAAACTGATGTGACAGGTGTTTTCGGCATGTACATCTTGGAGATGAAAGTTCCTATATAAAATGTAACATTATCTGGTGGATGTATTCCAAACACAAAAAGTGAAATTTCAATAACATTTTCTGGAGAGAAATTAAGGTAAACATTCCAAAACCTCATTTTCCCGATACCTGTAATGCAGCCGACAACATTTGTTCCAGTCCAGGCATGACATACTGATAAAGCTTATATTCTGAAAGTCCAAGTGACTCTACAATATATTTGATCTTGACTTCTCTTTTTTGGTTTCCAGCACCCGTACAAAAATAAGTGCTATTGCAGAGGTGTGTGTGTATCTTCTTAAAGCCAACATAAACACCTCTGTATATACCAAATAATTTATCAGATATATCGCTCCACAGGAAACGGCATAAAATCCATGTAACATGAGCTTCGTGCAAGTTTATTCGAAGCTGTTTCATTGGATTAGTTAAACATTCAAACCAAAACATTTATCGCTTTATGCATTTGTGCGTTTTTTGGGGGGGAATTTTATCAAAATATACCTGGAGATATATTCTGATAGTTCCATACTAGTGTGGGCAAAAAGCTTTCTTGTGAAAATTTTGAGATATCAGTTGAGTTGGTAATAATAAAGTACACACGAGCTCTGAGCTACCTTGTATTTTTACTTTCTCGCTAACTCACAGATAAAGACAGTTGTGTCATCGTACAAAATATTGAGCTCAAGATTTTGATGCTTATCGACGTCTCATGAACCCCGAACCCGAAAAAGTGTTTTTTGTATTACGAAATAATTCTCTAATACTATAGAGTAAGTAAATAAGTATGTTTCTCAATAGTTGATGTTCTTTTACCTTTAACCTCTTAAGAGAAATATTTTTAAAGAAATAATCTACCTCTATCATTTTTTACTCAATAGTCAATATCTACCTTTTTTATTGGTATTAATATATTAATGAGGCATTTTATATCAATTCGATAACCATAATATGTGTAACCTCTAATAAAATGTCGAAAATTTTAGCATTAAGTTGACCATTTAATACGAAATGTTGTCCCTTGTGGACCCTATCTAGATATATTTACTGGTCCAAATACACAAATTAGGACTTTAATTCTGTAAAAATTAAATTATAATATAATAAATCGGGATTTGAAAAACGTATTATGTAAGTATAGCTCAATTTTTGTTTGGATTTGCTGAAATATATCATTTTATTTTACACATGTTACGAGTTTTGAGTAAATATCTCCATTTTTAAACAATGCAGTGAGAAAGTCCGTGCGGAACTCCTTATCATATATTTCCCTTGTTTTGATTTTAAGGAGCACTCAACTTCATATGGATCGAAAATAAAAAGGATTCTGTCAAGCTTTAAAAAATGTTCACTTATTACTTGGTAAAGAGAGAAGAAACATCAGAGCTGCTCTTTAGATGTTCTTGTTTTTCCATTACGTGAATCAGTGCCATATTATCCACGAGAACAACTTCATGCTCTCTCATATTATCGGCCACATTCGTGCTTATGCTGGTTTAATATTATCACATATCATTGGGCGAGGTTTCTTTTGGCGTCTTTATGGGATACCGATCAAAGAGGTATTGCATTAACTACCAAGAAGAGAACCATCAGCTGCAAACAAAGATTTTGAAATAACTGAAAACTCGTACTGATCTATTTCTTGTTTCAAGTCGTCATCGGTTCCTGATTTAAAAACAATTAAGATTATGGCAAACAAAATACTGTAGTCTTGTAGTTCCATCCCAATGGAACGTAATGCCACTATTTTTGGTAGCACTTCTCCATGTGCATAGCTTCTGCTCTTTCATCGTTACTCAAAAAAGTATAAACAAAGCCTCCTTTAATTTGGTTATTGAGAGATTTTCTCTTAATTCTCTTTATTTTAGGAATCACAGTTTTCGTGATCATAATACTTAATACATTCCTTTTTTTTCACTGAATGAATTGCCATACGCTCATTGTAGAACACAATTTATGCATTTTATGTTCTACCCAATGTACATTTCTTGGTCACGACTTTTGACTTATGGATTTATTTTCCATCAACATTCTCGGCATAAGTTTGACTTCTTCATTAACATTTGCAAGCTCTGGATTAATAAGGAACTACTTAGTTTATAGCTGGCATTTAGATTAACCACAACTAGGCCTCCTAGTATTTTCATTTGCCACTTAATTTGCCCTAAATCATGATCTGCACTAATAAAACAAAATGAACTCTCCTTATTCTTCTTTACTAAACATTTTTCAGAAATGAGTTCCTCGTTAATTTCTGGGTTGGTGATTAACAGTTGTTTCATCTCAGTAAGTACAGTGGAAACATTGTGGTATTTATAAATTTATATTGAGTAAAGAAACTTGGTGTGAACTTGTCAAGAGCTTTAAGACGCAAACACCAGTCTTCAGTGCATATATTGCACGGATAAGTAAATATAAATAAAAGAGATTTGTATGTTATATTTCATTAAATAGATTACAAGTGTGGAAGCTGTAATACTGTAGAACATACAGTATTTAGTTTCTGGCAGTATGAAAATAATTAGATTTTTTTTCAACTGTGGATATAGAATTTTCTTTATGAACCTTGTCGCCTTTTAAAAATGTTTTATACAATCTATTTTCACGTCTCTCATATTCAAACAATTCATTTTGGTCAAGTAAATAAGATATTCTATGTATAGAATGTACATTGCAGTATAATGAGGCTAGCCTTTTTATCTCTCTTCACATTATTTGCTTCAAATATTTTCCTTACTGTTGCAGCATCAATTAAGTATGATTTTATAGATCAAAGATAGATGCCACTGCATCCTATTTATTTTTCTACTGCACGTTGCTCTGCAATTATGTGAACTTCCTCTGAACGTAGGATGGTATGTTCCAAATCACGTATTTATATTTGTTACTGTTTATCAGGTTTGTACAGATTCATATTCATTGTTTTCATGGTTTTGTGAGATTTGACCACTATATAAGAATTAATGTGTTAGTCTCTCATCAGAATTGTCAGTAAAGTTCCCCATTCTTTCGCTTGAGCCATTAAGTCAATAAGCCAGGTTGCGGAGTCACTCATAATATATAAATCATTAGCAAAGTGGAAAAAATGTTGAAAGAAGTAAACATTTCAGATAGTCTAATGACTACAGTAAATGTCCTCTAACAAAACAAAGTCCTCCTAATTTCCACTGTCTTTAAATTGCACGATTTTGGTTTTTCACACAACATTTGGTGTTCCAAAAATGGTTTACGTATTCAGGAGTTGTATTTTAATTGTTGGTTTAATGACGTTGCCCCCTATTCATCACCAAACTCCAGCAACAAGCTAGTGTATAAGTGGAGTCATATTAGCTTTATTTAATTGTATAGAAAATCCCTGTCCTTAATTTTAAAGGAAAAACACCAAGTATTAAAAAACACACGGTTATAACTTTATAGAAGTATTACTCATTAAGTATAAAAAAATAATAATAATAAATTGGCTCTGAGTATCCAGATCCAAAGTACTCAAGGGCAAAATTTTAATAAAAAAATCGGGTTTTTATATTTCTTTGAAAAAACCATTTCCCTTATGCAAAATATGTATGATAAATTAAAGAAGTGTATTACAATTATCTTTAATTTAAAAACAACAACAGTGAAATCCGATTACTGGGAGCTGAGATATGGTTGATTTATGTATACATATCATCACTATCATTTAATGGCCGTCATTTGGATTCTGTGGATTCATCAAGGTGCCAGCAAGGCTTTTAGAGCTAAGGGGATATTATTGAGTGAATTGATAACAATGCCAATTGTCAACTATTCCTCCCGAAAAGTATATTGATTACACTCTTCTCCCCTACTATTGTGTGGGCTCGTCCGTCGTTCATGGTACCGGATGAAGGAAGTTAGTTTTTCTCAAAAATTACATATCCTTATAATATTTGAACTTATATCTATGAATATTTTATGGTGACACTCAAAGTTATTTAAAAAAGCATTCAAAATAAGTGCTGTTGTTTTACTCAAAATGGTGGACATGTGGACTAAATGTCAAGCATATCTAGTCTGAATTGTCTGTGATGGGATGTCGGGGTTTTAATTTCGGTAAGATGCTTGGAGGGAGTTTAATTTCTAAATGGTCTCCCACTCTCGCTCTCTATGAAAATGCAGGAACACTTACTCGAAACTCTATCTTCAGCCTCCTTAGCCAATTTGTGCATCTAAATGAGTAGATCCTGTATGGGTAGATAGACACTGAGCAAAAGAAAAGTTATGTTTCTGTTATGATTCCTATTTTTAAGTCAACTACCCAAATGTTGTTTTGATGTGATTTCTATCCATCGGGGGATTGGCATGCACTCAGTCGTTCAGCTGGTTAGTCCTGTACACAAAACCTGGTAGAAATCTCATGTACTAGGGGATTTTAGAAAGTGTGGTGGTTCCCCGTTGCTTTCTACACGGAATTTCTATCAGCTAGCGCCGAAAGGCCTAATAACGTGGCCGGAAGGGTATTTTCAGATAACTTTCAGAATCCTTTTACATGCCACAATCGACAAACGGGACCAATGGCTTTATTTCTCCTCCGAAGGATGTTGTATGTTGTGCTACGGATTTTTATCATACAATTAAAATTCGTCGAACTCAGCTAGGATTAAAGCCACGAACATTGGGTCCTGAGGCAAGAACTTTACCCCAAGAACACTGAGGTCAACCTTTTTTTTATATGTATGATATAAATATAATAGTGAATCCAATAAGTACGTTGAGGTTCCCAGAGCTTTAAAGTTTATTTCTGAACCGTTTGACCTCTCGGAAGAGACTGTAGTGGATTCGCTTTGAATCCCAGTTTGCTATATAAAGTGAGAGTGTATGCCATATATAAGTAGTTATGATATTTTTATGGTCCCGCTAGGGAACACGCATATAATGTAATGGCATCGGTTTCGTATAGCTTTGTGTAACGGAAAAGGGTTGGGCAGCGTTACAAATTTTTCTTTGTATACTTTGTTGTGTTTACTATTTAACTACTATCCATCCCTTCCTATACAAATATTGTTGTACCTCTTCTTAATTCAATTTCTATGATTCCATCCACAATAATATAAAATCATTATATTGATAATCTGTAGGTGTATTTGTAAAAGGTGACCTGGCGGTCTAGAGGTAAGGTGTCAGACTTCTGTACTGGCGGCCGGGGTTCAATCCTCGGTCCCGGCACAGATTTATCTGATTATCAAACCCTTCCTCCACCTCTGACAAGACATCTTGTGAATGTGGGGAATGCCAGGCCTCCACCGTGGTTCGGATCCCACGTTAAACTGTAGGTCCTTCATTTCATCTAACAATAACCCTACCATTACACATTAGCGTAAGTGCGTATAACCCGAGCGGGTAGTAAGACGCGGTGCTAATAATAATAATATTTGTAAAAAAAAAAATAGGAGCGTTAATCAATTTTGAGGCTGAATGACCTAAGGCAACAATCTTGTGTTAGACTGGCCTGCTGAAGACGGGGAGATTGAGGTTTGAATCCTGATTGTGTCTGCTGAGGGTAGATTTTCTAAAATGGTTTGCCACTCTCCTTCCATGTAAGTGTAGGTAGATTATTTCTAAAACACTTCCTTCCTCCTCCCTAACCCATTAGAGTAATTATAAAATACGCGTATAAATTGAACAGGTAGAAAAACGCGTTTATGATAGTGATAATAATTTAGAATTGTTTTAAATTTGTAAACAAAAAAAAAAGTCCACTATCTAAAGATATTTATTATCATAATTGAGGAGGTTGGGGCGAAAGCACGATAATCCACATTTTATGAAAAAATGTTATAGCAGTGTTTTTTTGTAACTTACCTCTTGAACTACAAGTTGTTTTTATGGCCAGTCAAATTCTCGAGGAGAGATATTATAGTAAAATATTTTATTTATTTCTTATAGCAAGATTTAGGGATTTTATAGAAGTTTAATTAGTGAGATTATCCTTTATAAATCTAATAGGGTTATAACACGTTTAGGTGGCCTGGTGATCTAAAGCACTACTCACGCAGTAAACTAGACTGTCGATGATGGGAAGATCAAGATTAGAATCTCAGTTAGGTGCACTGATAGTGGTTCTTCCAAAATGGTATTTCATTTTCCCTTCACACAAATGTGGGTAAACTTCCCCTAAATACAACCTCCTTAATCCCTACAAACCATTAGTATAATTAGTACATGAGTGTATAAAACAAACGAGCAGTAGGGCTCGTTGCTAAAAATTTGTATTAGGGATATAAGGTTTTTGACATGACCCCCTGAGTTATGTTATTAAAAAGATTTACTCTTCTTGGTGTTTTTTTTATCACATTATCATCGTAAAAGATGACCAGGATTTGACTATAAAATTTTAATTCAAATAGTTGAATAATATTATAATTTAATTTAATAAATACAAGAAAACTTGCAGTGATACCACGCAGACTACAGCAAAAATACAATCAATAGGTCAAATATTTCTCAAGATGTAGAAGAAATACTGGATACATAATTTTGAGGACCCTGTATTGGTATGACTGTACTAACATCTGACTTGACCATTTTTACCATGGCCTTAGCGTTCTGACATGGCTGACAAACTGTCCAAGTAAAACCATATACTTTTTTTTTTTATAAATATAATTTGTATGGAAAGCGTCCACAAACTGCCGTAAAGGAAATGTTTGGTCAGAAGTTCCACAACTACGACATGCTCGGTAATTTATAACACTCATATCGGAATGTGGCTCGCAATAAATATACTATTTCATAGGTAATAAATGCCATGCTCACAATATTTGGGTTAACAGTTCCAAAGGAGCCGGCTCCATGGTAACGTTAAACAAGCCGTAAATTTAATTTGTTTATTTCTTTTTTTTTTTATGGAACACTTACGTCAACTACTTTTTGAAACAAAGTTACATCAATGTTTTGAATGGTAGACACTTTCCGCCTTTTTTTATGTAGGGTATTTCATATATAGTAATAGTATAATAGAATGAAAGTTTGTTGGGGTGAGATGAAGGTAGATCTCTAAAATGTAAGATGTTCGTGTAGTTAATGCGTCAAAAACTTATTTTAGTGGCGTGTTAAACTCAACACTGTAACGTACCTAGATCCATTTTTGTATGCTTTTGTAGACTCTAAAATGTGAATTTTTAGACATGGGGATCAAAAAATATATATAATAAATCGTAAAAATAATTTGACTATATATAAGCACAGCATAGTGGAAAAGAGAAACGAAATGAGTATTAACAGAGATTATCTCATAGCTACAATATTTTCTACAACTTGTAAATTTGTTAAATAAAAAAAAAGGATTTTGATTATGTTATAAGTTGTGTTTAACAATTTTTGTTAAATTATGTAAAATCTTCTATTATTTCTAACTCAAAACTTGTGTACCTTTTAAAAACTTTTGTGTTCCAATTCCTAACTTTTGGGTTTTAGTTTTTCACAGCCTTATGATAACATTATTTTATATATGGCCCGCTTCAGTGGCCGAATGGTCTTAGAAGTTACTCTCGTGTTAGATTGGTTTTCTGAAGACGGGGAGACTGGACTCGAATCCCAGTCTGGTCTATTTGAGAATGTTTGTCCTAAATGGTTTCCCACTCACCTTCCAAGCCAATGCTGATTTATTAGCTCTAAAATGCTTCCTTCCTCATCCCTACCCTATTAGAGTAATTATCATATATACATATAATCTAAAACGTAATAAGATGTAGTGATAAAACAATATTTTAAATCTGGTTAAATTATATAATTGATTCTTTGTGACTGTCAAACATTGTGAATTTATTTTTATAGCCTTGAAACAAATATTTGAGGCTCTATATATTATTTTTCTGGTCCAACACATTTTACAACACATTTTGACTACCTGCCTACCTACATTTATTATAAAAAGACGAGTAAAAAATAATTTATATTAAGTGAACTCATCTTTACTTGGAAGGATTGTGGAAAACATTTAGGGTAAAATAGCAACAAAATAGCCAGCTGAAATTCTATAACCGACCTCCCGGTCACCAGCAAACCATACTCTCCAACTCCTTCTCATCAGTAACGTGTCATCCTAATGAGTTAAATATCCTGTATTTGAATTTCATCGTGGCTGAAAAAACTATCCCTTGTGGAACTAGATTGTCTTTATTCGCGGTGATGAATTAACCCCTGGGGGATGGGTATTCTAGGCTTAAGTTTTATCAAAGATTTATGTCATTTGCTAATATAATCAGTTTGTTCGGATAATTCACTTTGAATACCTCATAGAAATAATAAAATAACAAGAAATACTAGACAATACTGACTTCTTTCTTTACCAAGCTGGATACAAATCCATTAAACCTTGTTTATACTTAATAATAATAATAATAATAATAATAATAATAATAATAATGGCAATACTAATAATACTTAGTACCACGTCTCGCTACCCGTTCAGGTTATAAACTTAAGTACTAATTAGGCTAATGTTTTAGGAATTGGAAAGGTTGAATGCAGAGGAAGTAAGCCCACATTTGCGTGGAGAGAGAGTGGAAAACAATTTAGGAAAACCACCCCCAGTTCACTCTAGCGAGATTCGAACCTCAATCTCCCCGTCCTTAGTATATTCTTTTACTTATAAGTTGTTCTAATAAAAGGCTATTTCCATGTGTTTTAAAACCAGTGATCCACCGGTTCAAGTAATTATTATTTATTTACCGGTACCTGGGATTCTAAGGTTCAAATCTAGGGCAAGTGCACCAGAGATAATTTTCCCATCCCTCTATTCATTCTGATGCATGTGCACTTCCCTTAAACAATCTTCCACCCCTCTCTTTCCCCTTAAAACTGCCCCCCTCCTCGATTAAGTCAATATAAACTACTGTGTTAAGGATGATTTACATATAAACATTACCCAGCGTGTATTTTCCTTGTAAGTGCCACGACAGTGCTTTCCGTGCTTTATCAGACCAGGGTAATACAGCAAAACAATAAAACCTCTTGCCCTACAGTTATGAAGAATCTATATATCAGTTTATTTAGAGCTCTGATTAAAATGTACTTTATAATTGTTGCAATTTAAATATAGTAACGAGAAGTGGTTTTCTATCATCTGTGATTTGTTGGGAAATTCTCTAGCAGAAGATGGCACAAAAAGTGGTATACGTGAAATATTTCTTGAGACCTTTTTAAGTTTTTATTTTTCAAAGCATAATTAGGGCTGTATGTATTTTTTTAGTACATAGGCTGCTGTTGACAGAGAGATTGGGGTTCAAATCCTTGTTGGTTGTAGAGAGGATAGTTTTTCCTTAATGGTTATCTAGTCTTCCTTCACACAAATGCTGGGACACACCCCCTACATTCAAATTTCCTCAGCCCTATAAAACGAGCATAATTAGTACATATGCGTGTAGCCTAAACGGTTAGTAAAACGTAGTGCTAAAATAATAAAGAAGAGATTAACTAAATAAATTCTATATACCTTTATTTAAAATAACTTGGTTTCTAAACATCCAGGTCTAAGGTGATGTTTAAATATTAATTCATTCATAAAGAACAGATCACAACTGGTTATTTCACGCGAAGTAATTCAAGCAACACTGAATCAGAGATAAAAGGCATTGGTGGCACTTATTACCAACCACACATCACTAGCACTATATGAAACTGTGCTGTTGGTATCAGTGCCACCACAATTAAAGCTTGAAAATATATTTGCAGACAATAAGATATCTTAATGTGTGACACTGACGTTATTGCACCGGAGATGCATCTAATACGTATAAATACAGTAAAGTCTCAATTATTCGGGTTAATCGGTACGATAGAGTGAACAAATAGTTGGTTATAAATTTTAATAACTAAGCTAATGATGTTAGTGATGGGAAAGACTATATTTAGAGGAAGTGTATCAGGGTTTGCGTGGAGGGATAATGGAAACAATTTTTGGAAAAACCACCCTCAGTACACTCAACCAAGTCTCTAAACTCAATTTTCTTGTCCTCATTGGTCTATTCTACTGCAAGAGTGTCGCCTCAAGACCATGCAGGCACCAATGTAGGTCAAAAATAGTAGAAAATCGTTGGTAATCGAAAATACATTTTTATCTTTAATGTTCCTACATTTGAAATGTATTTATAATATTGATAAATAGCTGTATACAATATTTGTACATGGGTAGCCTCTGCATAATAATACAATGACGCTTGTATGATATTAGCTGTAGAAAGAGCAGTAACGGACGTAAGGGGGTGTAGAGATAATAGATGAGGAGTTACGAAAGTGTAGGGTTAGGGTTATGACTAAAACGTGCCAAGGTGGGGCTGTAGGGAACGCGAGATATGGCCAATGTTTTTACCATTTTTATAGCATCACATTTTTGCCAAGAATATATCAAATTATGATTCAGTACAGACATAGAGTTTAACTTTCTTTACATGGCAATATTATCAATTGTTGAATATCTGTTATGGGTGTCCTGGAATTTAACGACAACTTTTTATCTTTATTTAAAAATTTCTCATCTAATGTTGCTTTACTTGGGACAGATATTCAACAACTGTTGATGTCACCATGTGAAGAAAATTAAGTTTAATATTTGTACAGAAGCATTGTTTTATATATTTTGGCCAAAAATGTTTTTGCCAAGAAAATTACAAAAACAATGTCCTTTTCTCGCATCGCCTAAATCTCCACTTTAAGTTTCGTTTACAGTACCAGGTTTAATGCAGAGTTATTTATTTTATATAAAAATACGAGAAATAATGTAAAGTGTAGTATTTTGAAGAAAGTACATGGATAATCCAAAAAATTAAATACCTTAGCACGGATAATCGGGAGCTTACTGTGTATCAATTATAAGAACTTCACGGGACATTATTAATATGATGAAATCATCATGGATGCCACTTATATGAAATAAATAACATGCGATGTGTTTATCAACATATCTTTCTCCTCTAAATTGTTCGCCGATGACGGGGAGTTTGGGGTTTGAATCCCATAAGGTTTATTTAAGGGTTTTTACCTTAAGGTGTGGCCGAAGGGAGCGCGAATAATTTTACAGTTTTTATAGCATTACATTTTTATGGCCAGAATAAAACAAATATTTCTCCACTAGCAACATAGAGAATAGTTTTCTGTACATGCTAATATCAACAGATCATGAATATCTATCAAGGGTGTCCTGAAATTTTGTCAAAACTTTTTAAATAAAGAGAAAAAGTTTTGACAAAATTACAGGACACCCTTGACAGGTATTCAAGATATGTTGATATTAGCATGTACAGAAAACTATCCTCTATGATGTTAGTGGATAAATTTTAATTTATTTGGGCCAAAAAATTTCAACTCTGTAAAAACTTTAAAAATACTTACGCTTCCTTCGGCTGCACCTTAATGTCTTTCAACTCTCTCTCTCTCTCTCTCTCTTTCCAAGAAAAGTCGGGGCTATTTATAAATTGTACCATTCTAACGCCTCTCTCTTTATTGTATATATGAAAATAGCCCGGATTGGTAGTAATACCAAAAATATATAGAGCTCTTGGTGCAGTTTTCTATCAAACCTTTAATCTAGCCTAAAGCATAAATGTCCTGAGTATCACCTTAGAATTACTATAAAGTAAAACAATACTTCTTGGATCTTAGTATGCTTGGATTGCTCTGAAATTGTTACTAAATCTACTTTCATGTACTCATAAGCCAAGCACTTGCTTTTTCCGATATTATTTTTGAAAGATTAGGGACATTTGAAGAAATATTAGATGATTTAGCAAAATTTGTTTACCTTTAAGGTGAGAAGGAAAGGAAAGTGAGTAATGGTTCTTATTTTTACATTTTTTATAACCAAAACGTTTTGGTTAGAACATTTAATGTTTTCATCCAGTCTCACTTCTCGTTAGGGTTATATGCATATGCACTAATTATGCCGATAGGTTAGGGTTAAGAAAGTTTTATTTAGAAGGAATGGACCGACATTTGGAGAGAAGGGGAGTGAAAAATTATTTACAAAAAAAACCCCACCTTATTACACCAAACAGGGATATGAGCACTGATCTACCCGTCATTGACAGTACAGTATATTGTGACAGTGATGGCTTCCTAGACCACTCGACCACCAAAGCTGGTAAATAAAATATTACTCCAATAAATAAGTTTAGTTTAATTTCCTACCTATTTTGATCTCAACAGTTCATGAATGTTTTTCACGAGCATGGTGGCATTTGACCAACATTTTTTTAAATGATATACTAAGTCATGCTTAAATCACACACCACCAATGAGATGGATTCATTAAAACTGTTTTTTAGCACCACATATTACTACCTGTCCAGGTTATACGCTTAGGTGACAATTACGCTAATGGTTTTAGGAACCAGTAATGCTATATTTAGAGGAAATGTAGCTGAATTTTTGTTGAAGGCGAGGGAAAAAGAATTTTGGGAAAAATAACCATCAGTATACCTGACTGAGATTTTAGCATCGATCTCTCCGTCATCGACAGTCTAGTCTACTGCGAGAGTAGCACCTTAAACCATGAAACCACCGAAGCGAGTGCTGAAACTGTTGAGCACCCCAAGTGAATCAAATTAAACATAATACACCTACTTGAGCAATATTTTATTTATTTTGGTCCAGAAATATTTTCTGGCAAAATATTGGGGGAAGAAACAGCACAAACCTTAACCTACGTTCACTAGCATAGTATTTTAAGTAGCCTACATTGAGTATTATTTATCTTCTGAAAAGTGTTCGTTTAGCGATCCGAATAAATTTGTGGTCTAAGGTAGGTAGGGAACCTCACCCTGACTATCGTTTGAGAGCCGCGTGACCTGTCAGCCGTGATCCGTGACGTACCGTGAAATAGCGTGACGCGGCATGACATGACCGTGACGCGGCGCTAGGAGCCACCAAACATTTATCAGGCGGGGAGATCTCAGGGAGTGATCATCGGACCTTCCTTTACTCACCCCCCTCGCCCCCACCCCTCCCCCAACCCTTTCAACCAACATTTCAACAATCTTGGTTCAATCCCAAGACAGTACCTACACGCTATTACCCTTTAAAATGTGAGGGAGTAATAGCCTGCTAGCTTCAACAGTGGATGTAAGTGTTGCTGGGCCACATCCCCCCCCCCCCAAGATAAACCCACTATTAAGAGACTTGAGTTACTTTACCAATAACATCATTCTTTTCCGCGTGAAATAGGGCATATAGAGTTCTGATGATTTGGAGTTCCCAATAAATTTTGTTTGAGCCACTAGAAATACCTTTAGTTGTGTTTTCCCACTGCTTTGAGTCCTATAGCATGTATGGGCTATCAGAATATTTACACTAATATACAGTGGCCACATGACTTCTTTGGTGCTGACTGACAGCTCCCATCTGACGTCTGACAATCAACATTTAGGTATATACATGATTTTTGACTATCAGAAGTGACAGTTGCTAAACATATGTTTTTGCAGATCATATGGTTTGGCGTAGGGATACATAATTTGGTCTAGTAACTTTTCAAAGCTGTCAGTCAGCACCAAATAAGTCATGTGGCTACTGTAGTAGGGAGGGGAAAGGATAAAATATAGAGGAAGTGTGCCAAAGTTAATTTAAAGAGAGTGGATTTCATGGATCTTGTAGCCATTTAGAACCCTATAGCGGGATTTGGGGCATTGATAAATATTTTCGTAGCTCTAACATAACCAAGTACATAAAACCCAGCTTCCTACAAGTAAGTAATAGAATAGAGCAAAGATAAGGTGCAACACAATAAACATTGCAATACAGTTTTGCATCTTCCATAAACCTGCTCATAGGTCTAACCTACTTAACCTTATTTAGTCTACATAGCCCAGTTATTGGCATGCACGGAGTGGGGCAGGGTCTATACGTAAAATCTACAATTTAATTTCCATCACTCTCAAGTTCAACTGTCACTAAAACCCACGACCGCAAACCTCATTCCCATAGAAAGAGCAATAAACAATGAAAAACAATCAACCTTAGTACTTTGAGCTGAGACTAAAACCCTGACCTTCCCGTCATCAGTAAGTTAGACAAGACGAAACCAGTCCCTTGATTAACGCACTCACACGTGAGGGTCTCTTTTATGCTAAGTATATAATTATTTGGGCATTTAGCGTTCTATTATCAACCACACGTATTATAAGATTAGCCTATTTACAAACTACAGTAGCCCGATGGCTTCTTTGGTGCTGACTGACAGCTCAGAGCTGACTTCAGACAGTCAAAATTTAGGTATATACCTAAATTTTGACTGTCAGAAGTGACAGCTGCTAAACACATGTTTTTTAAGATCATATGGTTCGGCGTAGGGATACATAATTTGGTCTGGTAGCTTTTCAAAGCCGTCAGAATTCAGCTGTAAGCTATCAGTCAGCACCAAAGAAGCCACGGGGCTACTGTAACTTAATCTAGAACAGAGATTCTCAAATGGGGTCCACGAGGTTCGTCTAGGGTTCTACGAAATAATTCAAAGACTCCGTGACATACCTTTATATATATTATTTAGACACTAAAATATTTTAAATAAAATGGTAAATCACTGTAGTATACTAAACACAATGGATATGCCTTCCTATATTAAAGCCCGGCCATAAATTGAGTCCGAAAAGTGGGGACCTGGTCCCACTCTAGTACCCACAACTTCGAGAGGTGCACTTGGGTATAATATTTTATTTTAGTTTTATCATCAGCAAAACATAAAGAACTTTCAGAAAAAGCACTGAAACATTCGATACGTTTTTCAATAACTTATACTTGTGAGGAAGCCTTTACTGCTCTATGTGGTATAAAAAAATTGAAAACAAATCGTCTCTAGTGTTGAATAAGACTTATGAATGATGGTAATTAAAATTGCTCCAGATTTCAATGCTATTTTAAACTAACACAAGCAGTTCCATTCCTCATATAAATTTTATATCAGCGATTATATATATATACAAAAACAATTGACAAATATATTGTTTTGTAAATTCTGACAGCAGGCAAGATGTTAACAAATTTGTCAGATAAATTGCATGAATTTCTTGACATTATTTTTATAATTTCCAATCTAATATCGTTATTGATATTTAAACTGTTTTCTAAATATTTAAAATCATAAACCTTGTAAATTGTTATTATTATTATTATTATCATAATAATTATTATTATTTAACTATAATAGTGATATCGTATTTTTTATTTTATTTATATGATTTATTGTAAAGAAATTTTTTTCAATAAACTGAAAGCGATTAAAAAAGTACCGATTGCACATGGCTCTAAAACCAGGAAGCATGGAAAACTGATTCTTCCCATTCTTCCAAAACGGTATCAGACAGTCTTACCTTAATGTATTACACCATTGTTCTATCTTAAAAGCTACTCCTTAATACAATCATTTTATCTAGGAGATATATATTTTATTGTAAGCGGAATGTATATTGTACAAGTAAATCTGAAGTTATGACCCTGCGGAACATTACTTTTACATTTATTTAGAGTAATGACTTAAACAACATGATCACTGCTGTGTATTTGTAAGGAGGTATCAGAGTTTTGTTCCTTAACAGTATATGGTATGGTTCATGATAGATAAATTTGTTTGCTATATGTCAGTAAGTGGATATTTAAACCCCTAACCTAAAGCGAAATTTTTGGAGAAATCTCAATCTTAAATTGATGAAGAATTTTCATGAACTGGTTAAATTTCCCTGGGTAACGCTGGGCTCTTGAATACATAACAAAATATATTTTCTACATTATTTAAAACTAAAAATATTACAGTTTTGGTCAGATTTCTATATTTATTTTTATTTAGATTATTTAGAAAACACTGTTTTGTGAAAATACAAACTTGGAAATAACGTAATTTATGAAAATTACGTTTTATTCTAGAATATTGAACCACTTATCTGTATTGTTAAAAGTGTTGTTCCCTAAATTTGGCATTTAAATATCAATACACTTGGATTAAACTATAAATGTAAGGTAAATTATATGCAATCGATAAATACACCACTTGTTATATCCATACAAAACTTAAATACTAACTCAGTCTAAAATAATAAGTACAACATAATTTAGCCTTTATAGTTGGCTAGAACAACAAACCATACAAATAGTAAATTAATATTTGGAAACACGAGAGTAGCTCATGAACTAGTGTCTAGTGAACTCAAGGGATGGTGCATAAATGAAGAGAAATATTCACATTTCACATTACTTATTTAAAAAAAAAGTAATTTTGAATATGAAAACCACCAAGAGTAAACAAATTTGGACAGATTTATAGAAAAACCTATATTTTATTTCTGTTGTCAACATCCCCTTTTTCTCAAATAATACAAAGCCTACTGTGGATAGGATTTTTTTGGACCCGCCTCGGTGGCGTAGTTGGCTAACGCGCTAGTCGTGTTGAGCTCGACTGCTTAGGATGGGGAGATCAAGGTTCGAATCTCGTTCAGGTGAATTGGGAGTAGTTTTCCTTAAATGGTTTTTCACTCTCCCTCCACGTAAATGCAGGTTCACTTCCTCTATTCTAACCTTCCCAATTCCTAATCCATTAGCGTAATTAGTACTTAAGGTGTATAACTCAAACGGGTAGTAAGACGTGGTGCTAAATAACAATAATAATAATAAATTATAGGATATTTTAACGACTTCTGACGTTTCATACTCAGTTTAACTTAAATCAGCCTGTCAAAGATAGGCTTAAAAACTGGTCCAGCAATATTCCCAATTGCACCACATACAGGATTCTACTGTATAATCTATTTATGTTTACACTCTATAAAATGTCTATTACTTATGAATTGCAATATAATGTTGTAGGCCTATGTGGGACAAAATAATGTATTGCTGCATCAAATGATGGTGTGCTAAAATGTTCTGGCTGCTGACATAGTCTTTTATACTCTTTTAAAAGGGTTCTATATTTGACAAACACAGACAGTACAAGATCTCTTGAATTGTAATCGCGCGGAATACGAGAGATTTCCCGATGCAATTTCAGACCGTTGGTATTTCACACGTCTGTCACATTGTTTTCATAGAGATTATAGCATCTTCTTGGAGGAAAATAGACCTATATCCTTTTCTCTTCGGCTGTGAGAACAAAATAATATTTATCACCGCGTCTTACTACCCGTTCGGGTTATACGCTTTAAGTACTAATTACTCTAATGGATTAGGAATTGGGAAGGATTGAATTAGAGGAAGTGAACCCGCATTTGCGTGGAGGGAGAGTGGAAAAACATTTAGGAAAAACAACCCCCAGTTCACCCGACCGAGATTCTAACCTCGATATCCCCGTCCTCAGCAGTCTAGCTCAACATGACAAGCGCGTTAGCCAACTACGCCACCGAGGCGGGTGTGAGACCAAAAGCACGTTTCTAAAACCAGTCCAGCAAGAGAATCAAACACAGTAATTATTAGTATTGTTTAACTGTATGGTTTAGGCTGTTAAAGTGGTCATCTACCATTATGGAGCCACATGGTTTGAACCCGGGCGGTACTGACCACGATATTTAATATTTATGAAGGGTTTTATCACATATCATCGTCTGCCTGGACCTTGTTTCACCGGTCATGTTCCAGCAAGATAGAGACTACCTAATTAACCTATCCTACTTATTATTATTGTTGTTATTAGCACCGCGTCTTAATACCCGTTCGGGTCATACGCACTTACGCTAATGTGTAATGGTAGGGTGATTGTGAGATGAAATGGAGGACCTACAGTTTAACGTGGGATCCGAACCACGGTGGAGAGCTGGCATTCCCCACATTCACAAGTTGTGAATAATACAGAAATCAGATAAATCTGTACCCGGACTGAGGATGAAACCCCAGACCCCCAGCACAGAAGTCCGACACCTTACTCCTAGACTGGTTCCATTAATATTAGTAATAGGGTGTAAGATCCTGGTATATTTCCTAACATGTTCAAATAAATCTTTCAATTGTGAAATTTGGTTTTACCCTTTAACAGTGTTGAATCAACTTCCAAGAGCTGGGTTGTGTGTCTTTTCTAGATTTAAGTTAGTTTATAGGTCATGTGCTTATATAATTAGTCGGCTAAAAAGGGCATTTTATATACCTCAAATGAAAAAGTATAATTCAATACCCTCCCATAGTCGAATAAGTTAAGCTTCTGATATAATTTAAAAGGATGAGGTTGGAATACTTATAAAGTTAAAGTTTCAGGGATGAATATCTTAAAGGAAGTAATAAAACAAGTATAATTTTCAAACCATTTTAAGTGTGCCTAAGTATTTAGAGGGTTAAAAAATGACGTTATTAAACCTTTTAATAAACATATTATTTTTCTATTCTAGAAAAACGAATAGTACATTACGCATTAAAGTAGTTAATAATATATTGTCGCCAATCCGTCAATAAAATATAAATAAAGAACAATAATTTTACTTTATTATGATAAACTTACAAATGAATGAACATTATCTATGTAAGATTCTAAAATATATTTTAATTTCGATTAGTCTGATAGTTTTTGGACTCAAGTTCTAATAGAAAAAGGGATAAAAAAGATAAATATATAATTAAAGATGTGGTACTATTCTACTCTCCGTACTCTACTATCTACTAAGTACAGCATAAGAGTAGCTCCAGGACCATCACCAAAACGTTTTAACAAACGAGTGTGTTATGACATACGACTTGATGGGCTCAATAATGTGATTGTAAAGAGCATGACGCAATTTCGATGTGGGGAGTGTCATAAAAATACAACAATGAAATGCAAGAAATGCAATGTTGGATGTCATGTACATTGGTCGGAGATGCTTCATTCTCGCTGAAAGTCTGCTAATGAAGCATAATATTGTAACTTTCCTACTCAATATGACCAAAATTAAATTGTAATAATAAATAATCATTTTGTAGTAGTGTTTTAATCACTAATTTAAAAAAAAGTTTTGCAACTATTTTATACACCTTTAAAATTCTTTAATAACCTCCAACCTCTCTATCCCACAGCCCCATTAATGGGGAATGTCATTATTTCAAAATGGCGCCAAAAATATTTGAAGTTATACTATTCTTATTATATCCTATTATAACCATACAAATGAATATTAAGACATTTACTAAAAAAAATATTTCTGGGAATAAATGGAATAATATTAAAAGGAAGTGTTTATCTGTGTGTGTTTGATTGTTTGTGTGCCAAATCTATGGCATGCAGAGATCTGAAATATTTAACATAGGTGGACAGAAGCGGGTCCGAATGCACCTCGAAGCTGGATTTTTAATTATTTAATCATCTTTTCAATTAGGTTATTTTTAACAAATTTTTAAAGGAAATATTGTTAATCTGGTTTAGAATTACGTTTCAAAGATAGCTTTGATTAAAATATGCCGCATCCTCCTCGGAAAAAGAAAGTGTATAAAATCGACTGTAATTCTAAACCATTTTTGGAGGGGATGAGGAGAGGTTATATAATTCTTATACCACAGTGGCCCACGGGCAATACCGTGCGGGATTGATAGTTTAAAATAAATGGTACGGTAAATTCCACAGACTTTCTCTCACTCTTATATTAAAATAAAGAAACATTTGATAAAAACTTATAAGAGTTGTGAAACAAAATAATGTACAGTACATTGTCAAAATTCACTTCATCCTAGAGCATATCTGAAATAATATACAATGTCACAAATTAATTGAGATTATAAGAACCTTTCTTTCCACCAGAGAGCATAACAATCAATTTCATAAACTGTTGGTTTTATAAAAATATATTATAAATAAAATATTATAATTTTAAATAGTACTACCACTTTAAAATGATAATTTGTTTCGTATCTCAAGTAGTCGAGAAGATATGATCAAAATTGAAAAATTCTGAAAATGTAAAATAACCTCAAAATAATTTTAATGGTAATACGATAATTGCCATTTTGTATGTAATGTTGAACAACGACTGGATATAAAATTTAATCAGAACTGCTACATAACTTTATAGAAAATTGATTAGATATATTTTTGCCCTTCAGTAAACTACGCTTGGTAATTTAAGAACTATCTATCTAATTCCAAACACACTTTTAATATTTGTACAGGCCAACGCTGGTGCGTCTTCTATTTATTTAACTTATCCAACCTAATACACTAAATAATCTATTAAATAATATTTAATTTGTTATTTCATACTTTTAAACACAAGATTTATTAAACCACTTAGTCTACGTGTTAGGGAATAGGAGAGCAACTGTAAAAACTAACCCGCATATCATCAAGAGTATATGGGTAAACCCCACTCATACATCACAGGTGGTAAAGCACACTTCAACCATCATAATATTTTCGAAACTTGAGCTTCAAATTTCCAGAAATTCAATATATGATGTGTCTGACACCTTATGCAGTGTGACCAACTGGTTTATTTAATTGCCAGAAACAAAAGTGATCAATCAAGCATACTGCTCCCAGTCCATTCACACAATAAAAGGTAAGAAGGGTCAAGCTTGAACTATAAAATGTAAGAAGGGTCAAGCCTGAACTATAAAATGTAGGAAGGGTCAATCTTGAACTATAAAATGTAAGAAGGGTCAAGCTTGAACTATAAAATGTAAAATGGGTCAAGCTTGAACTATAAAATGTAAGAAGGGTCAAGCTTGAACTATAAAATGCTAGTACGTGTGATAATGACTTCGGAGGTAGTGTGGCTCACTCTATCCAAGGAACCGAGTTCCAGAATTGACAAGCTAAAATGTAAAATGCTCTATCCAGACGAATGCTGAATAATTACTGAAATTATTATTATTATTACCGCGTCTTACTACCCATTCGGGTTATACGCACTTACGCTAATGTGTAATGGTAGGGTGATTGTGAGAAACCACGGTGGAGGCCTGGTATTCCCCACATTCACAAGATGTCTTGTCAGAGGTGAAGGAAGGGTTTGGTAATCAGATAGATCTGTGGCTGGACCGAGGATTGAACCCCGGCCGCCAGCATAGAAGTCTGACACTCTACCCCTAGACCACCAGGTCACCAATTACTGAAATGTTTTTCATTACAATCGTGTCTCGTTTCCAAACTAGGGTAACTAGAAATTGTAATGGCCAATGTGTTTAATATGCAGACACACTCAGGCGCTATTTATGAGTTTTATTATATTTATGTTCGATATTTAAGTATGAATGTATCTATGATTTATGTACGCATGCATATAAAACCTAAAGTTATTAGTGAAGTTTCATTTATAAATTGGTATTTATTCTTCAAAAGAAATGATGAGATATTCCATATTTCAATTTGTGGGTGATTAAATATATCTTTTGAACTCCATGGGTTTGTAAAAAATATATTACCACACTAATGGAAAAAAATATATATTAAAAAAAAATAGCGGAAGTCAAAATGTAAATGCTTTAATGGGGAATATGAAGATTATTTACGCTTGTTTGATTACTTTTTTGTGTGTCAGCAATAACATTTGGAACTTTTCATGTTTTTAATATCCCTCCCGTTCTCATACCGTTTGAAGTAGACGATGCAGATTGCTGAGCAACGATTCAATTTTATTCTCATTTCAATTTAGAGTAGCAGGAGCGTGGGTCCTGGTTACCATGGTGACGTTACTTTTGTCTACCAATGAACGTCCAGCTAACACCAACAAGGTTCGCTACACAGTTCTGTCACCAGTAAAATGTATGGTTATGAGGCAATGAATTGCTGCCATTCTTTAATTTCTTCCACATTGAAAACGATTGACTAGCTACAAAGATCGATGTCAACAGGTGAGTGAACTTAACTAAAGTAGCATATTTTATTTAAGTTGACATTGAAGATCACTGGGATAAAGGATTATTTCCAGAACTTCTTATATAAGCGCTAGAACACTAAAACAAGAATTCAAATACATAAACCATTTCCACTTGGCTATGTAGTGTATTCTGTTAGTATTTTGATAGTTCACATTTGGATACCAGCATGAAATTTCGCAGAAACTATATCTACCATGACCTTGTTACAAACCATCAAGACACCACCTGGGGAAGAGGGAAGGGGGCAAAATTTATCTGATAGTGGTTTTTTGGATAGTTTTTTTCATTTCTCTTTTTTTCAAAATATGTTTTGAATGAATAATGTTCATTATATAACTAAGTATAATAGAAGTAATTATCATTAATTTGTTATAATGAGACGTTAGGCCAAAAGTCGAGATTTAATACATTCAAAATATGCAAAAACACTACATGCCAAATTTTTTACACCTTAAAAATTTAAAGCCATTAATGGAAAGTCTGATGTATGGTACACTGTTCCTTTATTAATTACTTTAACAAATAATAAACTATCAAAAGGATTGTGGGTGATAATGTTTTCTATAAACAAATTATGATCATTATTAAAGAAAAAGGTGTATCATGGATTTAAAAAAGAAAAAAAATATTTTACACATATATTTATTCTTTTCATTGAACCATAAATCTCTTTTTAAAACAAGTAGTTCGTAAAACTACTGTTTTATAGTGCACATTGTCCATCACAGGCACATAGGGATGTGCAAGTTAGACCATACCTCTCACACTGACAGTTATTTGCACATATCGATTTGCAGTGGTGGCAGATCAGCTCAGAACAATCTTGTGAAGCTTCCGGGATTGTTGTCCACAGTGGTTCGTGTCCACCAGAGGGATTCTTCTTCCTTACTAGAGACGTAATTGGCTGAATTTGCGTTTGGTATTTATCGCGTAGTAAATTTTGTCGGTTGTCATCTGAAATGTTTTCTAAAAATGCAGTTAGAAAGAAAAAGTTATTGTGCTTTCCACTTCCAAATCCAAACATAAAGGTCTTACAAACTCAGTGACTTTAACTCCAAAAATCTAACTGCTGCAATAGTTACCACATCAGAATCAACTCTATCAATTGAAACGTTCCTGTGACCTGACTAAACAAAGCTTTTAACGTGACAAAGGAGTCTACCATTAGCTTATTCATGATTGCATAGTGGAACGCTTTCATTGTTGAAGGTTCCACAGAATTGACAAATTGATTTTCGTCAGTGCATACAAGTAGTTTTCTACCTGCTTCTGAAATTAATATCACCCTTAATAGAAGATTAGAGAATTGTTTCTTACTATCATCCTCAAGAATAACCTTTCTTTATATCTTTGGAAAAGGTATACATGGCTTGCAAAGCATTATTTCTCCGGAACCTCTTTTTGTTCGAGTTTCAGATCTAATAGTATTTTACAGATATCGATCAAAAACAATATCAATTCCTTAAATCTTCTGAAGATGATATTTCACTACAGGAAAGGAAAGATAGTGTTTGGAGTAATCGAAAGTAATAAATGAGCCCGTTTGTAACCGGTTTACAAAGGTCGTGCCATTTGCAACATAAATTGTGCAGTGACTTAAGGCCTGAATCATTCTCACTTCCATTGTGTCCGGATGCTAAGCAGTTCATATTATCCGATTTCTTGGATGGTTCTTAGATCTTTACAAACTGACAGAATGATTATGGAAATAGGGGGCTTTCATGTGCAAATAGTGTAGCTATACCAGCTCCTAGTATCTCAATGGCCACAGTTTACAAAACACGTATCATATTTTCGTAAAACCTTCAGGTTTAACTCTTGTTTTGACTTTACCTTTGCACTATTTTTGGTGACCTAGTGGTCTAGGGGTAAGGTGTCAGACTTCTGTGTTGGTGGCCGGGGTTAAATCCTCGGTCTAGGCACAAATTTATCTGATTACCAAGCCCTTCCTTCACCTCTGACAAGACATCTTGTGAATGTAAGGAATTCCAGGTCTCCACCGTGGTTCGGAATCCACGTTAAACTGTAGGTCCCTCATTCCATCTCACAATCACCCAACCATTACACATTAGCGTACCCGAACGGGTAGTAAGACGCGGTGCTAATCATAATAATAATAATAATAATAATAACAATGCACTATTTTTACTTTCTCGCCATCATAAGGCAGGGAATGTATTGTGATCGTTAAAAAAATCGAACTCAAGATTTTGATGAGTTTCAACATTTCATGAGACCCCTAATCCATCTGTATGTCCGTCCTTCTGTCCGTCCGTCTGTATGTCTGTCTGTACATCGGACTAGAGCCTAAACTATTTTACCGATTGGGATAAAACTTTGTATTTAGGCTTTCTACATAGGGTTGCCCAGAGGGGTTTCCAGAATTGAATATCTAATCCTAAGATTAAGGGTAGTTTACTATAGGGGGAAAAAAATATTTTTTTATTAAATTTAATTTCCAGGAATTGATACATATTATAAACAAATCCCTACTATAATTTTTTTGGCAAAATCACTTTAAGGGTTCCGGTGCGACACGTAATTTCTCATAATTTTTTATCCTATCTCCGAAACTATTTAAGATATGAAATTACTTATTAGTGAAAGTATGTAGGTATATTTATAATACAAATAATTTATATGAGACATATTTTTACTAAACCAATAATTTCCAAACTAAGTGCAAATATATATATATAAATATATATATATATATATATAAATAATATATTAACTTCTCGAAACTAAAGGTCAAGTATTACGACCGTAAAAAAAAGTAATAACCCTAGATGTTGACATATGTCGGCATTTAATGACTCCCCGAACACTAAAAAGTTGTTGCAATGCCGTCTGTATGTGTGTCTGCTTAGTCCTAAAATTAAGAGTGGTTTAGTAAAGGGCGAACAGAGAAAAAAAAAATCGATTTTCCCAAAAGCGGCTTTAACAGTTTTGATTAAAATTCGTATATAGGCGTTGATTAAGATTATAAACAAAATGGCTATTTTCATTTTCCTATGAAAATAACTTTTAGGGTACTTTACAGAAGCGGAAATTTCCTTGTCTCTGCAACTATTTAAGATACTAAATAACTCATCATTGCAAAATTGTAGTACTATTGAAAATAAAAAACTTTTATTTGGAATATACGCTTATAAAATTAATAGTTTCGGAGATATTGGCAAATATATTAATACAATTTGTGAAATTTAGTTGTACAAAGATACTACTTAAGTTTTAACGCAATAATTATCTAATTACATAGAGTAAGTAGATAAGTATGTTTCCAAAAAAGTTTATGTTCTTTTTTCTTCAACCTCTCAGGGAAAATATTTGTACAGCAATGAACTATCTCTATCACTCAGTTAATTTTTTTTGTCTAAATTTATAAATGTTAAATTAGATAAAAATGCGAGAACCATAAGATGTGAAACCCCTAATTAAATGTCTAAAATTCTTTAAAAAGAACAAATGTTGAACACAAGTCTAACGCAATTTTTGCTCGGGTTTTCTAGAGTATATTTTTTCGTTTCACATATGCTACGAGTTTTGAGTTAATATCTCCATTTTTATACAATGGAGTGAGAAAAACCATGCGGACTTCCGTACCATTTATTTTGATTTAAAAAGAATCAAATACCCCGTTGTATGTCTGCAAGTCTCTCCTTTATATACAAATCGCATACTGATTTTTCAGGTATTTCTAAGCATCTGATATTGCTGACTGGGGTAGAGAGTAAATTTTATTGAAAAGCTTTGCCATGTTATTAAAAAGTATGAACAAAGTCGCTGACGTATTTCTTTATAGTTTCTTCAAAACATTTTTGTTTTTTCTTTGTAGCTGTTGTAATTAATTTCATGTGAAAGTCAAGCCTTCAAATTGTGAGGGTACTTGAATCACGCTTGGTACAGCAACCATCCATTTGATAAGTGCAGAACATCTACTTCACCTACCACTCATTTGATTTAATTTTTATTCTGCTGATGTCATCAGCAATTAAAGAAAACCTCTGTTCTAATTTTAAACTTACTACTACTAACTTTCATGAGTTCAGTGGGAATTTTAGGCTGAAGTCTTTGTAGCTCATTCAGTGTTTTAACAAAAATTGGTTAGTGTTCATGCGTAATTTGGATGGTCTAATACATACATCCGTGGACACAGTTTTGTGAGTACGCTTGCTCATTTTTTTGAAGCTGGCTTCACCTATACTTTGTACAAATTCAAGCAAGATAGCCCCAAGCTTTGTTGATCAGTATATAACATGAGCAGATTCAGTTTCACGTTTTCCACACCATTCTTCAAAACTGTCATTTTCTGTTTCCTCTGAAAAATAAAGTAAGTAGATTGTGTATGCTTTGACATTCAAAATGTGTATGAAGTTGCTGTTAATTGGTGAGAGTAACGTTTCGCTTGTTAATGACTTAAAGGTGGGAAAAGGTTGGCGCTTAGTGTGTTTGCATAATTTGAATGTATAAAAAAATCAATATTTTGGCTTACCGGTTCACCATATCAAAAGAATGACAAACTTTTATTACAGTTAATTAAATACGTTAATTAACATTATCTTTAAAAACCTTTTTTGACTAAACCTGCTACTTTCAAAACATTTTGTCACTCTTTTCCCGCGCTCCAGTGGAGGATATAAGTTTTATCTCGATGGTTTTTAGACAAGGCCATGATAGAAATAATATATGTTAAAATACACATTTGAACTATCTTCGCTAAGTCTTAGACTAACAAAACTCACAGAAAGAATGCATTAAGGGAATAGGGATCTGTATAAAACCAATCAATAACATCTATGGAAGAGTGTAATAAAGTACCCGCATTAGCCATGGATATATCTAGTTACAGACTAGTAGCGGTCACTGATTCGTCTAGTTACAGGGCATTAACAGCCAAGGATCTATCTAGTGACAGATAAGTAACCGTTATGGATACGTCTTGTGACAAAACAGTAACAGCCATGGACGAGTCTCGTAATGGGCCAGAAGCAGCCGTGGATACGTTTAGTAATTACCAGTTGTAACAGTCGTGTATGCATCTACTGATAGACCAGTTGTAACAGCCGTGTATGCATCTAGTGATAGAACTGTTGTAACTGCCATGGATGGCTCTAGTAATAGACAATTTGTAGCAACCTTGGATGCTTCAAGTGATAGGCTGGTAGCAGCCGTTGATACCTCTAATGATAGACCATATGCAACAACAATGGGTTCTTCAAGTGATAGACAAGTAACAGCCATGGATGCGTCGAGTGATAGACCAGATTTATCAGCAATAGATACAAGCTGATCTCCCTAAGTGTGTGCTACCCTATCAAGTAATTTTGTTAAAACTTTTAAAAGTAATTTAATAATGAATATATCTTATTTAAAATTTTAATATATGCATTATCTTTGAAGGTCTTAGCAATTTAACTCCTTGTTTGACTTTTCAATTTACATTAGTTTGTTTAAAGAAGGGGAAATCTGATTGCATAAACCAAATCGATTAAATTTCTATCCATTTTTCTCCCTGCCCGAGAAACCTTCTCTATGTTTAATTTTTTTAATTCAAAGTTTGCAATAGTCACGATATTATAGAGATTTTTTTTTAAATATTATGATTATATGAGTGAAAGATATTATTTAAAAAGGCATTTACAAAGTCATATTAAAATATATTCATTATATTTAAACGATGATATAACTTTTTTGAAACAATCTCTGATAAAAAAAAAATCTTGTGATAATTTATATAAAAAAATATTGCGTTATCTTCATATTTAGAAAAATACCTTTAATTTATTTTAAATTTAATTTAATTTAAAACCCACTTCAGCGATCAAATGGCTTAAGATGCCACTCTCGCAACATATCAGACCACGAATGATTGGCAGATCGTGGCTCAAATTCTGATCGGGTTTAGTGAAGCTGTTGTTTATATTATTATTAGCACCACGTCTTACTACCCGTTCGGGTTATACGCACTTACACTAATGTGTAATGGTAGGGTGATTGTGAGATAGACCTACAGTTTAACGTGGAATCCGAACCACGGTGGAGACCTGGCATTCCCCACATTCACAAGATGTCTTGTCAGAGGTGAAGGTATGGTATGGTAATCAGATAAATCTGTGCCGAGACCGAGGATTGAACCCCGGCCGCCAGCATAGAAGTCTGATACCTTACCCCTAGACCGCCAGGTTACCGTGCTGTTGTTTCCTTAATGTTTTTAAAAGCACTCACAGGAACGAGGTGGGAGATCCTATAATTTGAAAACTAATATCCTCATGGCATTAATAAAGGGCAGTAATATTTTAGTGTCTAGACCAATTATTATTGTAATCCACTATTTACTCAAATATATATTTGGTATTTAATGACATAGTAATATTTTTTATTCTAATATATGCTTATTACAACTTTATTAAAAAGATTAAAATACTTAATGCAACGTATTTTAATGTTATTATTTGAAGGTTTGGAATTATAAAGGTAATTTTAGAGGATGTGCACCATCTTTAGTGTTGAAAGAGATTCGTAAAGACACAATCATGAAACATATTAAGCCAACATCCCTTATTACACTTGCACGGAAGTCATACTCCCAACTACTTCATCAAATGTGACAAATTGAAAAGTGAATATAACTATTATACCACATATCATTCAACGCGGGTGACAATCTTATCAACCGTAACTATCGCATCATGTTTATAGAATTATATTATAGAAAATAGATATAGACCCTCTACCAAATCGGGTAAGAAACACCTAGCAAAAGTAATGGTGGATTTTCTCTGGTGCAGTTCAATTGTATCATGCAACAATAGGAAACAGTCATTATGGTGTTTCTTTGGTGCAGTTTCCTGGTATCTCGCAACAATAAGAACAGTCAAGGTGGTGTTTCTATGGTACAGTTTCCTTGTATCATGCTACAATAGGAACATTTACTGTGGTGTTTCTCTGGTGTAGCTTCCTTTTAACATGCAACAATAGAAACAGTCATCGTGGTATATATCTGGTGCAGTTTCCTTGTTTAATGCAACAGTAGTAACAGTCTTTGTAGCGATTCTTTGTTGCAGTTTCACGGTATCATACAACAATAGGAACGGTTATTGTAGTGTTTCTTATGTTCAGTTTTCTTGTTTCATGCAACAAAAGGAACAGTCATCGTAGTATTTATAGGGTGCAATTTACTTACGGTGTGGACTGTACTTGACATGAAGAGAGCATTTGGAACGCAAGTAAGTGTGTGAGGTATCGTGCATGTGTCGTGTGTGTATTGGTGCGTGATATGTTATGTTGGAGTGGCGGGCAAGACAGGGCGTGTGAGCCACATCAGGTGGTAGTAGTGGTGATGGTGAGGGTGGTCGTGGTAGCCCTGTGTTTACGATCACGTGACCAAGCCACGTCATCCGTCAAATGTCGCGCGGCCCGTCAGACGTCACTGGTCACGTGGCCTACCTGCCACAGTTTACCTTATTATCTACCTCCTTTAACTTCTCAATTCTATTTGGATAAGGATTTAGGGAAATATTATTTAAACCGGTGGAGAATTCAAAAATAATGTTTCAGGTTTGGATACAAATAAGGTTTCAAATATAGTATTTCTGTATTTTTTTAAAAAAAAATTAAGAAACTTTGAAAACAATTTAACATGGTCATTGATGAATATTTTAAATAAAAAATCGTGAAAGTTGTTTTAAATTGTATCTGATGTATTTGACCAATCTTAATTTCTTCATTTTATATTAACAACAAATATTTCGAATTTTGATTCAAATTATTATAATCTTTTTTACCGCGTCTCTTTACGCGTTCGGTCTATTCGCATTTATATTACTTAAGCTAATGTTGTCTGAATAAGGATACAGAAACTTGTAACAAATGTACCTACAGATAGGTAAAGAGAAATTGGGAATACATTTATTTAATAAAAACTCAATACACGAGCTAGTATTTGAATCAAGACCCTCTTTTCATCAGCAAGGCAGTCTAAAATACCTTGACATTTTAACGGCGCGTGTATTAAATTTGATATTTTCTTCAGGAGGAAGGGAGGGAAGGCAAAATTCCCAGTTAGGCTCCCCTCTTTGCCATCTTCCCTCCCCTAACCCCTCAATGTTTTAAAAGGAGATGGCTGTTGTCTGTTATCTACAAATGGTATTATTATTATTATTATTGTTCATAAGCTCGTCGACATAAGATCATTAGCGCCAGTTTATCTAAATAGACTTTTTAAACATATTAGTCATCAGACCTATATTGTCTTTCATTTTCATTAATAAGGGGAGCTGTGGTTCGTATCTTGGCACGTTTCACTTTGGATGGTTTTATACATGTTCTTCACAATTATCTTCATCAACGAATATACAGTCCAAATTTTATAAGAAGTCAGCTAGAAAAGCTAAAATATCTTCTCTTATGTAGTTATACAATTTTCAGCTGTCATTGTTAGTAGATATTGTAGATATTTATTAGATAATATCCACTTCAGTGACCACATGGTTTAAGGCACTATTATTTCAGTAGACTAGACTGCCGATGACGGAAAGAGTGAGGTTAGAATCTTGGAGGTGTGTACTGAGGGGAGTTTTTTCCAAAATTGTTCTCCACTCTTCCTACATGGAAGTGCGGGCAAACTTCCTTTAAAATATAATATTCCTCATCCTTGAAACCATTATCATAATTAGTATATAAGTGTACAACCTGAACGGATAGTAAGACGTGGTACAAATATAAATATATATGTACAGCGTCTTATATATATATATATATATATATATAATATATTTGTACCTTGTACAGTACATTTTTACACAAATCTTATATATATATATAAGAAACACTAAAAGTATTATAAAATGTAATCAATTTCAAACGTAATGATATATATATTAATGTACTCTACGTCCTATGAAAATACTACTATAGTAATAGCTCTTATAGACATCTATCATCTACCAGTTACATTATTTCAAGACATTAAAACCACTTGTTTATAGTATGAGAACTAAAATTTAAAATATATTTATATAGATATAAAACTTAGTTTTTTATTTTATTCCCCAGCTCCTTGATGCAAGACTAATTATTTATTTATTTAGCACCACGTCTTACCACCTGTTCGGGTTATACGCTTAAGGGCCAGTTTCATAGTCAAATTTAGTACGCCTCAAGTGCGGCGCTACACTAAGTAACATCTTGTGAATGTGGGGAATGCCAGGCCTCCACCGTGGTTCGGATTCCACGTTAAACTGTAGGTCCTCCATTTCATCTCACAATCACCCTACCATTACACATTAGCGTAAGTGCGTATAACCCGAATGGGTAGTAAGACGCGGTGCTATTAATAATAATAATAATAATAATACACTTAGGGCCAGTTTCATAGTCAAATTTAGTACGCCTCGAGTGCGGCGTTACACTAAGTACATGACGACACCTACCTAAGCTCGAATGGAATGGGCCGTTCTCGCATAGGAAACTGGCCCATTCCATTCTGGTTTAGGTAGATGTCGTCATGTACTTAGTGTAGCGCCGTGCTTGAGGCATACTAAATTTGACTATGAAACTGGCCCTAAGTACATGACGACACCTACCTAAACCAGAATGGAATGGGCTAGTTTCCTATGCGAGAACGGCCCATTCCATTCTGGTTTAGGTAGGTGTCGTCATGTACTTAGCGTAGCGCCGTACTTGAGGCGTACTAAATTTGACTATGAAACGGCCCTAAGTACATGACGACACCTACCTAAACCAGAATGGAATGGGCTAGTTTCCTATGCGAGAACGGCCCGTTCCATTCTGGTTTAGGTAGGTGTCATCTTGTATTTAGTGTAGCGCCGCACTTGAGGCGTACTAAATCTGACTATGAAACTGGCCCTAAGTACTAATTAGGCTGATTCGTTAGGGATTGAGAAGGTTGAATTTAGAGGTAGTAAATCTTAATTTGCATGGAGGGAGAGTGGAAAACCATTTAGGAAAAACAACCCCAGTTCACCCGACCAAGATTATAACCTCGATCTCCCCGTACTCGGCAGTCTAGCTCGACATAAAACTAGTGCGCTTGCTAACTATGCCACCGAGGCGGGCTTTCAAGACCAATTGATGCATATAATAGGTAACAATTTCAAATAATTAATTTTTATTATTAAGTGGCTGTTTTTTTCTAACGATTTGCTTATAACATTAAGGTATGGATATATATGGTCTACAGCAGAGGCTACTTTAGTGACACACACAACCACCAAGCGCTGTAGTTGATACGTGAGTGTGAGAAGAGAACTGAAATCACTATAACAGTTTTTTGTTGTTTTTTAAATAATTTTTCATGTGTTAATGTTGTTAAGAGAAATTAAACTTGCAATATCTAAATTACGTGTGCCATTTAAAAATGTGGATTTCTTTTAGATTGAAAATTTTCTAAAACCGTAAATTGTCTGTTGTAAAAATCAGGGGAAATTTGTGGTAAATTTTCCTAAACGTAAATGTTTCAATGGAAAAATTTCAATCTCACAGCTCTAGGAGCACGAGCAGTGGATTTACCTAAACATGTGATCCCATCTTTTTTCAATGCAAATGCTGGTACCTTTCTTATACAAAAACTGTATCTCATTTTATATGGACTAAGAGTGTTATTAGGGGTATGTATATCTATCTGAAATAAATTAATTATTTGATTGGCTCACGGCCTTAAACTAACTTCGTTCCAAAATCAATTCATCCCAGTGGAAAAGGAAATGCCAATCGTAGTGTTGTTATTTATTTTCGGTTATGTTGAAAAAAACAACAGATTTTTATCTTTTTAGACAGGTATGTAATGTATATCTTAGACCTTGTAAAATAAAAGTTATTTAAAAATAGCCAACAAACTGGAAATAAATCATCACAAAGTAAAGCATATACAAAGCTCAGAATAATGTTAATTCTGAAGAATTAATCATTCTCTTGTAGATAATATTTTTGGAAAAAACACCTTCAGTACATCCGACTAGGACTTGAACTCCGATCTCCCTGTCATTGGCAATCTAGTCTAACACGCGAGTGTCACCTTATACCATTCAGCTACTGATGCAGATCTCTATCCAAAACATACGAGGTACATCATGTCAATAATTACGTCATCCTCTTATAAGTTCTTAGTTAATAGTCTCTTAAGATTTATAATTGGAATTCAAGAAGAACTCTATACTATTTCTTCTTCTTGAATTTTCAGTAGATATTTCTTTCTTGGTGATCAAGTTAGACAGAAAACCACTGAATAATAATTACTGTAGTGTATTATATCCACAGATAACAATAATTGTTTACTTAGTTTAAGATCAGTCTCCCAATATGAGTCAAAATTTAAAAAAAAGTCTTAAATAATAGATCTATTCCATAGAGATTTAAATTAAAATAACACGAGAGGAGTTATTTAACAAAGAACCTTTTGAGTGGCCACTTAATTTACATGTATGGATATTATGAAAAATCCATGATCAGGTATCGTTCACCCTAGGTTCATGCCCTTACCGAATTTTGTTAAATTTGGTAAAGGCGTTTGACAATCATCGTGGAACAAACAGAAATACATATTTTTGAGTGGAGGCTATTTTAAAATGTATTACCCGATTAAAAATCATTTAAATACATTGTTTGTCCCAGGATTAAGGCACATATCCGCAACTTTTGTTAGAATTGGTCTAAGCATTTGGCAGCTATCTTGAATCAATCATCCAGATAGATGGACAGATGGATAACGAAATCACAACGGCTCAAGTTAAAATAGCTCTTGCTACGCTCAGTCAATAAAAGCAACTGTATCATATTCTATCTAAAGTAGGACACGAAACCACAATTATTAAAAAAAATACAAATTATATTTAATGTTTGTAAGGATTGAGCTACTGCCTTCAGGTTCAGAATAAACATAAAATCCTTGCGGCCAAACCTCCCATCGAGTTGATTATTGGAGTAATCTATTTTTACATTTGACGTCAGTTTTAATTACTCTATAGACAACCACCCACCGATTGTATCCTTTATACTTCCTTGTATTCAGTATCAACTTTGACAACAGATGGCTCGTAGCTTCATGAATTATGCAAGGGTTTCAAGATTTGCATACCACCTTGAATAAAGCTGACTTCAAATAAATCGAATACAAATACAGATTTTCTATAGAGGGCTTATAACCAAAAATGGGAAATATAAATGAAATAATGTCCTTATATCAAAACATAACTTAAATTTTGGCACCAAGTTTATCCAAGGATCCAATAAGTGTATTACATAAATTTCAAAAGTAAGTTGAGATTTGTTTTATGTTACAAATGTAGGAAACGAATTTTTTTTTCTAAATATAAATATAAAATCACTTGATTTGTTATTGATGAGTAGAAAGTTTATCTTAGTTATCCATATTTTAAGGTTCTAAAGTAGGTCCCTATCCTACCAACACATTAAGGCAGATATATTCTAAGGACTTGTATTGAAAGTATGTTGAAAAAATATCTGCACAAATATTAAACATATATTTAGTTTATGAAGGAATATTATGAATTTACAACAAATTATATAAGTCAGTAGCTTGTTTGTCTACTGAGTTAAGTACCCAAAGTTCAATTCCCAACCTGGCCGAAGAATGTATTATTTGTGGAACTGGAACTTCTTATTTCAAAGTGACGGCTGGTTGTTGTGGCATTTATATGACTAAGTTATATGTTAAATAGTGTACGGATATGATCAATTAGCACGTTAAATTCTACAATTAAATTTAAAAAAACACTCATAACATTATAAATCCAATTAAAGAAAAGTGATAGGGACCCAATTACATTAAGAGTTTACGGTAAATGCTTTTTTCAATAAAATGTTATAATAACTTATCTAGTGCTTACCGCATAGTTGATGTTGAAAACTAGGGGATTTTGTAATATTTAAATAATATAGATTATATATTTCATTCATAGTTAATATCTTTTCTTGATACAAACCATTTAGAAATTGTTTGTGAAACTTCACAAATACTGTTTGTATTATTGTGAATTTCAATTATAAAACCTGAACTGGGGATGATTTTTTTCTCTTAAGTGTGATTTTTTATCATAGCTTTAATTGAATGCTGACACGTTTACTAAAAATCTATCATTTTAAACTGGTTCTCTCGTGATTTTATTTTAATCGGTTAATAACTGGTATTATATATGACCCAGGATATGTATCATCCTTACATGAATCAAGGTAATAACTTTCTGATTAAAAATGTTTTTTTTATATATATAGGTCTATTAGTAGGCTCTAGGTAACACTCGAGGGAAATAAATGGGATAAGCTAAGGGAAGTTTAAGGAAGTTGGAAGAGGTGCCTTTGCATAGTTATGGAAGGAGGATGAAAAATCACATATGCAAAGCACTCCCAGTGTGTTCGGCCAAGATTCGAACCTTTGCCACAGGCAATATATTTGGTGAAAATACTGATTTCCTAGACCTAAGAATAAAACAACTTTTTTTTTTCCAATGAAAGGCTTTAAAATAGCAGAACTGACATTTTGTCAACAAATATCCATTTATTATTTTGTATAAATGCGCCTTTTTTAATTTTTTTCAAAATCGTCACAATCTAAATTCACTCTCGTCATACATTTTGGTTTAGTTAATATATTAGATTTGTGCAGCTATTATTTGCGTCAATGATTATATTTACTTCAGATAGATCTTATCACTTAAACAAGAACATAAGAACAATGTTTTCACAAAAATATGAGATTGTGTTAAGTAATATTCAGTTATATAATAATTAATCGACCTCGTTGGTCTGGAGGTAGAGTGCTCGTCTCAGGACCCGATGTTTGTGTGGTCAAACAAACACAGCTGAATTCGACGGATTTTTCCTGAGCGATAGAGATCTGTAGCACAACTTCCTTCGGAGGGGAAGTAAATCCGTTTGTTAGTAGGATGTAGGATGTTAGTAGTCCGTTAGTAAGATGATTTCAGAGGAGCATTGTCACTTGAAAATAGTTTCCTCTCCTGGAATAAATTGGCACCTCTTCAGCCTCCCCCCTACCATAATGGTTTAGTTCACTACCATTTTTATTTTCTAATATGATAGATTAAAAACAAACCCCAAATGGCTTCTTAAGGCATCAAATTTAAACTTATAAAATAAGGCAAGAACTGTTATAAATATCTTCTAAGAGAATCAAAATCTCAAAGATTCTATAAAAGAATAATCTAGGGGAAGAACGTTCCAATAGCTTAAAGGAGCCCAATTGTCAAACGTTGGCCGGGGTACGGCTTCCGGATGGAGCTCTTCATGATTGGGGGAGATAGTCAAGTCCCCCAAACACGTTTTGGTCAATAGCCCCCTCCATCCTACACAAATAATGTTCCAACACCACTGACCTAAATGACACTTATTATACCATCTGGCCCCATGGTGTAGTGGTCAGTGTACATGACTACGAACATAGGGGTCCCTGGTTTGATTCCCGGCTGGTATTTTTTTCTTAAGGGGAATTATCTCAACGGTCACTAGGGGTTTATATTAGGTTTAATACTTTCACTGGTTACACGCCTTCATATTCACTATCATCATATAGTCTCATTACGGGTACATGTAGACAACCTTCACATATGTACCACAAGCAACGCTCTGTGCTATCAGAGCGGCTAATAGTCTATATACAGGCGACTGAACTGGATGTCTTGTCTCTCGCGGTCAGTAATACCATACGGTAAAAAATAAGAAAAAAACCCTGATACCTATGAGATAAAGATGTGTTGAATATTGTGATCTGCAGCCGGGGGAGGGGGTTGGGACTATTTTTGCCCTGGATACACGTACAAGAATCATATGTGGCCCTGGGTAATCAACATGTTTCTTAGATGACCCTGTCTACAGTCAGATTGAGACAGAAATAAACTCTTTTGACAATTAGAAAAGATACTTAAAATAATTTTCATATATTCACATGCCAAGTCAAGGGATTTTCAGAAGTCACATTTGATAGATATTATTAATACCAATAGAATAAAACTTAGAACAAAAATTAGACCAAACTAGATTGGTTATTTCGTTAGTTGATAATCTAAGTGTTAATTTAGAAAACAAAATTTAGCCTTAGGAATAGGAATAATAGTTTAAACTACACAATAACAAAATAACTAACACTACACTACACACTAAATTAGCAAAACTAAAACCATTCACACAACACAGTACTTATCTACAGGTAAGCTGTTCTGAAACTGCCGGAACTGTCCCTGTTTATATATATATATACCGTGGTTTGGATTCCACGTTAAACTGTAGGTCCTTCATTTCATCTCACAATCACCCTACCATTACACATTAGCGTAAGTGCGTAATAGCCCGAACGGGTAGTAAGACGCGGTGCTAATAATAATAATAATATATTCCGCTATTTCTTTGTCAATTAATTTACGAAATGTTCTAAGAATTACCCTTAGAATATTTTCTAGTGGGAAGATTTTGTCATGTTGTTGCTTCCTTAACTAAAAGACCTGCCAGTTTTCACAGTTACCCCCCAACCCCCAACCCCCACTCCCTTTCCAACCAATCACTAATACTTTATATTTACACTGTCAATATTTTTCCATTGTATAAGCAGATTTTTATCCTGACTAATGAACACAATCACAAAATATTTATTTAAATTTACTTTAACATTAAAATAGTGGTGACAATCAAAAAACTCGTATATTCTTGTTTTAAACAAATAATAATAAGGCATATTTGTAAAATTATGGGGGGAGAGAGGAGGTTTGAACCTCCAAAACTTTATCTAAGGCCTTGATCACAATTCTCTATTAACATCAAAAGCTAGTGTAAACTACATTTGTGTTTATCTTTTTTTAAATATTCAAGTGGCACTTCAACGATAGGGTAACATTTTCAACATTTGTTTATGCAATTGATTATATATGATTAACTACTACGCAGAAATGTTACCTAAGTTACCTATGTCTAAGACACTTTACAAACCACTAGTTACATTTTACAATATATATATATATATATATATTGTATTTCATTTACATGTGTGTATTGTTAGCAGTATATGTGTATGTCTACATATTGAAATATCTTTATCAAGGGTTGTTTATCGCTAGATAATAATTATACTTTATAAATATTTTATATACATGTATATATAATATTAGACATGTATAGATATAATATAAATGTATATTATGTATATAAATATTTGTTTATCTAGGTTTAACTATTTGTATAATTTACATCTATGTATAGACATACCCATACATTTTTATACATCCTCAAAAAATGGTTATCTGTTTTATAAATGATTGACAAGACGTATCATAAATCATAATGAAAAAACCTAATCACCACTTTTTCTCTTAATATCCTCATATCCTATCATTTAAGTAATATAGTACATTCAGAACATATGAGCATTTAAAGTCTATTTCTCTTAGTACAGACTATTTTTGGCCATCGCGGACAGAGTATTATCACACAAACCTTCTTGCAACTGTCATGTTGCCCATCGACAAGTTTCTGTGTGGGGTGGGTGAGAGGGTAGGGGGTGGATAGGATGAAACGTTATTTATGGTCGTATAAAAAACAGAAAGAACAATCATATAAAATATATAGAGCCAAACAGTTATGAGTGTGTAAGAAAAACAGTAATAATCTCACTCTCAATGCTATTGTGCTCAAGAGAAAAAACGGGAACCAATCATCTGGGACGTATGACAAATTCAGATAAAAATGTAAACGCATGGAGAAAAAAATGTTTATTGGAAAATTGCACTGAATATCTTTTATTACAGAAACAAAAATAATGTGTGTGTAGTAGAAACCAGGGATTAAAATTAAGGGGCGTATATTTTGAATTTGGTGTTAGTTTTAAATATATATATATATATAATAAATACTTAAGTATAAATATATACCATATATTAATATATATACATATTATAAACGTATATATTTGTATCTAGAGATATAATTATATAGACATAATACCAAATTAAATATATATACATATGTATACTTATCGCCAAAATATTTTCATAATATGTATGACACGTTATTTCTAAAGTAATTGTGTATTTTAAATTTTATTGTTTAAATGTTTTTATTATGAATAGTAAAACCTTATTTGAAATTAAATTTTATATTTTCTTTAGTGTAATATATTATGTATGTCAGTATAATTTATTGAATGTACTGTATCTTTAAACATATAAAACAGCCTCTATGAAAGTATTAAAAATGAATATCATGATGATCTTAAGTTTTCGAATACAAATATTTTGGATGTATTTAATGCAAATAGAAGCAAACAATATTTTTATATTGCCAAACAAATTATGAAATTTACTATAAATGTATAATTTTTACCTATTGAATAGGATACTCGATATTTTGAAGGCATTAATTTGGTTCTGATTCCGTTTTATTCAAAAACATTTTTCAAACCTATGAGTCTAGACACCTAAACATTATGTTTGATTCTCTTGTTTAAATGTATTTTTTTAAATATATATTATGATAATAAAATAAAATATATAAACAAAATTCCCAGATATCTTATTTTATTTTGTAATTGGTTTGGTTTAGTCTGGTGAATAACATATCTTATATGAAAATTTGTTCAATTTTAAAGCTGACAATAGCATAAATCAGTTCACTGGTTTTATTTAAAATCATTTCTAAAACATAACATAATACTCCTTTCAGGTTAATTATAGTACTTTTAAGATCCATAAAATACTTTAGTTTAAGCAAATAAGTAAGAAAAATCATTCGCTGTCATTTCATTTCAAATCTTAATGAAACCATACTTGAATGAGCAAAATTAAATTTATATACTCTTCATATACTTACTATATTATATTCTCAAGAATATTCATATTTATTTTTCAAGGGGAAAGGAATGCCTAGAAGAACCTACTTCCTTCACCTCTGACAAGACATCTTGTAAATGTGAGGAATGCCAGGCCTCCACCGTGGTTCAGATTCCACGTTAAACTGTAGGTCCTTCATTTCATCTCACAATCACCCTACCATTACACATTAGCGTAAGTGCGTATAAGCCGAACGGGTAGTAAGACGCGGTGATAATAATAATAATAATAATAATAATAATAATAGAAGAACCTATTTTGTCTGTATGTAATTTAATAATATCTGAGAAATATCCATCTATCAACATTTGATTCTTATTCATAACATTTTGAGGTAAGAGGTGTCTTATATTTTGAAATTAAATCTACAGGATGTTCCCGGTTTAAACGGGTAAGCTTTTGGAAGTGGTAATAGATAAAAAAACTAACTCAAAATCTATTTTTGAGAGTTGATCATTTCAGCTTCCTTTTCGCGCAAGCAGAAAAATACTAAATCAAAATATTTTTTTCTGCAGGGGTCCATGGCAACAGCGTAGTATTAATTTTTCTGGAAAATGAATCAATTGTGCTGGACTTGTGTTTTTGCCTTTATGTACACCCGATTTAACGCCATTATTATAATTTTTGTGTATTGAGAGCTTTCAAGCAAAAAGTGTATGAAGTGCCTGTTAATGATCTTCAATCATTACAACAAAGGATAACGCAAGCGTGCGAAGAAACAACAGTTGGACAATGTCGGTCAGCCACTAGTTCTGTCATTGATAAGTGCAAGGCTTGTCTCCGGACTGGAGGCCATTAATTCGAACAAAATAAATGATTATAATATTTTATATAACACAGTAGCACCATGACTTCTTTGGTGCTGACTGACAGCTCACAGCTGACTTCTGACAGTCAACATTTAGGTATATACCTACATTTTGACTGTCAGAAGTGACAGCTGCTAAACACATATTTTCGCAGATCATATGGTTCAGCGTAGGGATACATAATTTGGTCTGGTAACTTTTCAAAAGCTGTCAGCTGTCAGCTGTGGGCTGTCAGTCAGCACCAAAGAAGTCATGGGGCTACTGTAGCACTCCGAACTTGTGCTCCAAAGGAAGATCTAGCTGATCTCTTAGAAATCTTATTTATGACCATAATGGCAGCATTATTTAAACTGTTGGCAATTTGAAGTCTGAGCAAAGGAATAAGGATTTATTATCCATTAACGATTTTATTTTTAAATTGGTAAGCACGGTAATATGAGGTGATAACATTCTGGACTTTGATCCAAGAGGGAGGGTTATCTGAGGTGATAATAGTTTGAGCTCTGTCTTGCGAGTTCGTCTTAGGCATTCAGAATTCCTTACTTTGACCAGAGAGATTTGAATATTTGAATCTATCTGCATTTATAAACCTTATTTATCCAGTCTGGAAGTAGAGTTCCGTTTTAGTAAATTACTGCATTTTTTATATTTGATCCACTTTAAGATGTCAAAATTATATAATCTACTCTATTTTCTTTGAAACTCCTTCAATCCTCTTTCCCTCCTGCCTCCATCTTCTCCCCGGCTTTCTTTATGCTCGTGTCTTATGTGAATGTACAAGAACAAAAGTATTTTGAGATATTTTTTAAATCTCTTTTTCTCCCCCGTGGGACTTGTATTGTGAAGCAATGGCTGTGATTCATGGACCACATCATTTCTCCCCAACTCTTGCCATTGTGTGCGTAGAGATAGGACTTATCTCCCTAGGAGTGTGCTGTTCCTGTATTGTATGCAAATGTGTGTGTACAGAGAGTTGGGTGTCAGAAGAGGGGTAGTGGTAAGCTCAGGGTGCAATATCGCTCACTGGATGGCTGGTTGTGTTATCAAGAGGCTTCTGAGTAAAGACAAGCTGGACACCTCTGACATTGTTCTGCAGATATTTCCAACTAGAAGTATTAATTATTCTCACTGGTAGGCACACAAGTAGAGGCATCAGTCTCGTAATCAAATGCTATATGTAACGGATAGGTCAGGGTTAAAATACTGGCCAAAGATTTTTTCCTTTATTTTTTTGCCTTCTCCCTACTGCATGCAAATGATGGATACATTTAACCCAATTTTACCCTCTTTATTCCTACAATAAAATTGTGGGTTTCTCAAAATTATATTCTCTTAGCATGCATGGTTAAAAAAAAGGCAGGCATCCCTAAAAACCACAATAAATGACGATGTTTGAGGTAAAGTATTTTCCACACGGCCCAAGACAAGGCATAGATCAGACACTCAGCTTTACGGGAAATACGATTTCACTCCTTGAGCCAGTTTGGTCCTTGGGCACTGGGTATCGCTAAGTGATAACACAAGTGTAACAAGCAACTTTCATATTGTTTGTTGTAGAGGGGTGGTGGTCCAAACACAATAATTCAAGTGCCATAAATCCCACTACCCACTTACTAACTACCTCCTTACCCCCTTCACTGAAAAATCCTTTTCAGACAAGCAAATAGTCACGGTAGTAGAAGATTGCTTATAATTATATAATTATACAATTTTCAAACACTCACTTGAAGAAGAAAAAAGTTCCACTGTATTCTAAACTCTCCCTGTAATTTGCAGTCAGAGTAGGCTCATTTGGGGATTGGTTTGTGGGAAGGTAGGTGTGGCCTCTACCCGAACTTTTCTTTGTCAAAGCTGGCTTATTGACACTAAAAGGCCATTTTTGTATGTGAATTGTTTTTAAAAATGCCTGATTGATAGTGAGGCTGTCACTGGGGACTGGCCGTAGTGGTCCCCGTGTTGAAGGATTCAATGAGAGCATGCATTTAAACTGGAAGGTTGTGGGGCCGGAGTATGTTTGTCTGTGTACACGGCTAATAGCTTCATTCACCTGCACTAGTGATCACATAGGTAAAGGTCTATGACCTACGATATTATTAATTGTTGGTGACGGGAGATTGAGGCTCTAGTTTTTGCCAAGTACATTGGGGTGGTTATTCCGTATGGAATTAATCATTATGGTTTTTCAATCCGTTCAAGTATTATTAAAGAAAAGGATATGAATGTCTGAAACCTTATTTGGTTTTGGCACCAATTAACTATATTCTCTTCTGCGTTCATTGCGTGATGTTTCAGTACAGAGATTACGAATGTTACAAATTATTTTAGGGTGGATTAGAATGTATAAAAATTGCGTGGTAAGCTGAAGATCTAGCGTTGATTATTGCGTCTAGGATGGTTAAAAAATATATATACATATATATTGTTTCAGCTTCCAAAATTATAATACTAAACATTCATGCTATTCCATATATATATTTTTAATATGTATGCTTAAAATAAATAGCTTAATGATTTAATCCAAAATATGAATAGAGTATATTCCAAAAAATAGACTCCCAATAATTTGTGAGATCACTGGAGAAATCACCGTTATTAAAGTATAATGCAGATTTAGTGTGTGGATGTAATATTTAATCATTATTCCAAGAATGATTTTACTAGCATATTTTAGTGCGAATTTTCTGGATTCAGGTAACTTAAAGCATATGAAAAAGATCGTACATAATTTATATTTTTCAAAATAATTTTCCTGGATAGATGAGCAAAAACCATAATGTGTTACAAAATACTTATAGAGGATGCAGTTAGATACCAATAAAAACAACCTTACAGGTTAGAGTCAAGCACCCTAGCATAGGCCTGCAACTAAATCGGTAAATACCCCAAAATTGAGTCTTCATGATTAAATTGGTATCGGTGTTTAAAACAGAAGTTTATTGGAACTTGGATCGTGGTTGGCTGTGAGTATTTGTGACTAAGACGATACCAAACTATTGTTTGGTAACACCTTATTGAACTAAATAAATCGCCCAGTTTAAACCAATGAGCTAAGAGTTGAGGGAAAATTTTAAAATAGTATGTCACATTATTATATACTAGCATGAAGTACCCTGCTTTATCCGGGATAAATAATTTAAGGTAACAATAGTAGAAAGACCAAAAAGAATAAAAAGTAAAACTAATTAAAAAAATCTAAGTAAAAAGGTTAAAAATGGTATAGAGAGCTATAAGAGGAAAATGTGTAAAAAAGGGGTATGGGCTACAAAGAAGAAAAAAAAAGTGTGAAACGTAGATATTATCAATTATTTCTACCATATTTTACCACATTTATATTACTCCTTTTACCCCATTTAGCCTTTTTACCCTTTTTGAACTAATGACTAGTTTTTTCCTTTGAGTCTGGTTTTGCCCTTTTTGCATATTATACCCTTTTTCACCCCATTTACCCTTATTTATATTTTAAAACTTTTTTCCTTATTTAACCCTTTTTGATATTTTTTCCTTTTAACCATTTTTATCCTTTTTACCCTTTTTCATCTTTTTGACTTCACCTTTTAGTCCGCTTGACGGTTTTGACCCTGTTTACTTTATCCTTTTTATTTATTTAATTTTTGTAATGATATTTACTTTTTACCCATTTTAACTTTTTTGCACTTTTTACATAAAATACTCAGCAAAAAGTATTCAAATGAAAAAAAAGGTTTATAAAAGAAAAGGTAATAAATAGTAAAAAAGGTCAATTAATAAATCTAATATGAATAAAAAGGCTATAAAGTTTAAAAGTAGTAAAAACCATATATGAAAGTAGTGTTTTATTATAGTTGTATCGATTTCGACTTTCCCGAGTTTATATTTTGAAATTAAATGTCAGGCGTCATTCCCCTCTCCGAGAGTGTCTATTTACTTGCATGACGAATTAATATTTTATGTCACGACAAAAATATTTTTATACTAGTTATAGAAATCTTTAGGGAGCCCCCTCTCCATTTAGTGCGTCTTCATTTTGAAATTTAAGGATCAAATTTTAAATGTTGTTTGGAGTGGTTCCCACTCCCGCCTGACAAACTTCAATCGTCTATCACACTGAAAAGTAAGTCACTAATTTAGTTTTGGGAATTTTGCATAGTCTTATTTCACCAGATCCCTTTCTAATTAGTAAATATTTAAAATAAATCTTATTACTGAAATAATTCCTCTACGTTCCTGGCAAATTAAATGATGTGTCTTAACTAATTTTTTTTTTTTTTACCTAACGCTCCTATCCCGATTTCCTATTCTCACCCTCCTAAAACTTAAGTTTTAAGAAATATTTGGAGTGTTCTTTATTCCTTCCCGAGTTACGTTTTATATCTCACAGAAAGTTGCTTGTTTTTATTATCTTTGAAATTGTAAACTTCCCCTTTTCATTGACACAACTCTTACTTAGAAATTTCAAATTTTAAGACAAACTAGGTTATCTGGAGTTGCCCTACTACCAGCTTGAGGAATTTAAATTGTATACCCAACCAAAAAGTGTATTTTATTGTTAAGCACCACCTCCCCTTACCCTGTTTCCCAAAGAACCAATTAAAAATTTTAATGTTTCAGCTTCTAATATTTATTTGGAGTAGTCTTTATACCTATTAAATTTCATTTTTATACCTCACCGGGAAGTAGTTGTTTGTTACTAGTTTTTGAAATTTTCAACAGTTTTTCCCCACCAACCTGTTTTCACTCTTAGAAATTTCAAATGTATTGAGTTATTTGGATCTTTCTTTTTACTCAAGGGCGTAGAAATCTCATTTTCTTAGGGGCATCCAGACCCCCCTGATCCTGCCCTTTCTTTCAAACTTTTCATAGCTAGCAAATAATGCTTTGAGTAGGTAAGTATGTTGAGATAATAGGTGGCGGAAGGATAGTAAGCCTACCTACGAGCTAAAAACTCCACTTCTGACAGATTTTGTTATTTAATCTGATTTTTTCTTAGGGTGATTCCTCAAGTAGGGTTTTACAAGTGATAGCAAAAATATTTGTCTTATTTTCTCATTCCTCACTTACTCGGTCAAGAAAGGGCCTTTGTTTTTCAATACTATATAAATGTATGAGATAAAAGGAACAGTATTTGTAATGTTGACAGAGATAATTTTACAATAGGACGTTTTACACGTTTTATCTTGAAGGTGAATATTAAAATATTCATTAATTAATGTTTGGTTGATGACATGTACATTTAAAACTCTAGAAATAGTAAAAAAAAATGAAACATTAGGTTTGTATATGTATTTATAGATCCCCCTTAAGGGGGTGTCCAACAAATTATAAGGGGGCTCAGTTAATCATTGGGGGTCTGGACTCCCCAACTCGCATCTTTTATACGACCTTGTTTCTACCTGTATTCCAAATTTTAGTTTTCTATCTCACTTCTGTTAGTTTGTGAAATTTTTATACCTCTCCCCCAACTCCTTTTCACCACCCTTAGAAATCTCAAATTTATTGAGTTATTTAGAGCGGTTTATCTACCTGTCTGCCAAATTTTTATTTTATTCTTCATTTCTGTTATTTTTTATGTTTTAACCCCAACCTACTCTCTCCAAATTAAAGTTAGAAATATCATATTTTTAGATTAATTAGGTTATTTGGAGCTTTCCTTCCACTTGTTTGCCAAATTTAAATTTTTTACCTCATTTGAAACTTTTTCTTTGTAGTTTTAACACCAACCTCCCATTTCTTGGATCACCATTTTGAAACATCACCTTTTTAGATATTTTTCATTGTATGGGGAAATATCTCTACCTTCCTGCCAAATTTCAGCTTAACAGATTGTTTTTTTGCAAACGCAATGTTACAACCACAGTTTGTTTGACCCTTTTAGGGGTTTAATTTCACAAAAACTCCCTTCTTATCATATTTCAATGACCTGAAAGAAACCTCCCAGCAAAATTTCAAGATTCTAGGTTCAGGGGTTTGGTCTTTATGTATGTATTTAATATATAAACGAATAAAGTCCCATCCCTCTCATGATTTAAAATGGAAAACTAATTAGATAGTATAATGGACAACATTTATCAGTTAGATTAACTTGACAGTGAATATCGTTTGTTCTAGGTTGCTTAGAGCCATATCATTAATGTTTGTTTTATTTCAGAACTAGACTTGACAACCAGCAATAAAGATCAAAATTTAGAAATAATCGGGAAGACTATACAATATTTGTGATTATATAGTGAAAGAGGGGACCTAGTGGTCAAAGGGCGAGGTTCAAACTTATGTGTTAGTGGTCCGGTGCTCAAATCCCTGTCCCGGAACAGATTTATCTGATTACCAAACCCTTCCTTCAACTCTGGTAAAGTGTGTGTTTGCATGATATGTGAATGTGTGGAATTCCAGGCTTCCAAACGTGGTTCGGAACCCACGTTAACTGTAGGTCTCCTCTGATCTCCATCATCATCATTCTCACGTATCATACTATATATAATCTGGGGATAATGAAATTTGCCTTAATGGCGTCACCATCTCAGAAATGAATTACTTAATACGCCAGGAGAGCAGAGGGAGGATAAGGTCAGATTGCCAGATAGAGAATTAGCCCAACCCCCAATATAGTGAAAGAAAGTTGTGTTCATCTCAAAAATGGTTCCAGTATAATGGCGCGATATCACATGTCTTTCAATCAGACTGCTGTTGCGGAATTTCTATAAACAAACCATTTCCAAAAGCATCAATTATGCGCAGATAGCAAACATTCTATAACTAGTTAACTTTTAATTTTTCTTGAATATTGATCAAATAAAATACTTACCAAAATTAATTTTTATTTCACCTTGTTTCAGTTTAAAGAAAAGATTAAATATGTAATTTCAATAATTTTTTTAACAAAATTAATAAATTTAAATAAAATACGACAAATTTAAGACTGGTTTAGTACAAAGATGAAACATTTAGAAAACACCAAGCACTCATTACATTAGACAATTATTGTTTGATGTAACACATTCTTTGAATAAATGGATAAATTTACAAATAAGTATAATTACTTTTCAGGATACTTTAATCGGCTTTATCCTGCTCTTGTAAAAAAGTCTCATCAAACCGAAGCAATTGGAACTGTTAGTATCATTCTCTATTAAACGATTATATTGAGGGGTTTTAAATTTACAATGGTAATTTATAGTGTATTTGTGCTAACATTTAATTTGCTATAGTTACTTAATAATCGTGAGTTATGAATAAAATTTAATGGATAAATATTTATTCTGGGATTAAGGGCCGCATAGGGTTCTTGTAATAAATATGAACTTAACAAAAGCTGTTTGTTTAAACCAATTTTTAATTAATGACATGGTTGAATTATTATTATTATTATTATTATTATTATTAGCACCGCGTCTTACTACCCGTTCGGGATATACGCACTTACGCTAATGTGTAATGGTAGGGTGATTGTGAGATGAAATGGAGGACCTACAGTTTAACGTGGACTCCGAACCACGGTGGAGGCCTGGCATTCCTCACATTCACAAGATATCTTGTCAGAGATGAAGGAAGGGTTTGGTAATCAGATTAATATTTGCCGGGACCGAGGATTGAACCCCGGCCGCAAGTATATAAGTCTGACACCTTACCCCAAGACCACCAGGTCATCGACATGGTTGAAAACTTACAATTAAAACACTCTCCTAAATCTCCAAGACATGTTAAATAAAAACCTTTTCGACATCTTTGTTAACGAATCACCACTTAAAAGTAGTTTTGAACCTTTAATATTTGGTAATAGATGCTTGTTCTATAGCACTCGATACCGACACAGAACTAATACAATCGATAAAACTTGCCTTATGACAGTCTTCAAAAGACAGGCACATGTATTAAATGAGGTCATCCTTTACCTCTGAGAGACGTGTCGGATGCATCCCCACCAGCAGCTAAACTCCCCTCTCGTTTCAGCCGGTAATGAAGTGGTGGTAAGATTAGCCATGAAAACTGAAGCAGTGCACACGAGGATATAGTATCCCCCCGTGGTTCAATGTTTGCTGAAGGACATCCCTGTGTTTTCCATATCATGTTGCTCGTGTTTGCTCTCAGCAAGTCTGGCTGGTTGGTTGATCGCTGATCAAGAGCTCTTCAAGAGGGTGACAAACCTCCTCTGTATCTCCCAGTCCCTTCCTATTTCATTGAAGGGGGGAAAAACATGCAGTTAGTACAACTCACTCCTCACCCCCTCAGCCAAACTACCCACTCATACCCCTAGAACATACCAACCCCTGCTCACTCGACTACACCCTCTGGACAAACACACGTTTGGAGGAACAACTTCCTATTTCCGTTGTAAAAAAAACTGTTGGACAGATATTTAAGTCGTGTTCTTAATATTTAAATCAACTGACGTGTAATTGTTTATACTACTATAAAACTCTTCACTATTATAACTTGTAGATTTCTGGTGGTAAAGTAGTAAAATAGTGATAATTTTCACAATGTGAAGCATATATCGCATTTTAATATAATATTACTTTAACTTAATAAGTATTAACAACATTTACTTGAGATAATTTAAAAAATATATTTAGGCAACGGGTAACTTTTTTTCGAATGAAAATCTATTCAAAGTAATTATGCAATTTCTTTACAAAATATTTAAGCAAAAAACATAACTAATTACTTAGATGGTCGTAGGACGAGTGCTTGGCACTTAATCTCTAATTAAAATAAATGGGAGTAGCCCACAACGGTGGGTACGCCGACTAAACGTCAGCTACATCTAGTATGCCTTACTGTTTACAGGAAGATTGGCTTTCAAATTCTAGCTGGGTGTACTGAGGGTGATTTTTATTTGTTGGCTTCTCCTTCTGCCCCCACGCAAATTCAAGTAAATTTTCTCTAAATTCTACCTTCCTCACCCTTACTCAATTGGTATGGTTCAATTTTGATATCCTGGATGGGTAATAGGACGTGGAGCTAAAAAACAACTTCCCAAATTGTGATTTAATATCCTCTCAGCACCAATAGCGAATTGTAGTGAGACGTGGTGGAAAAAAAATCCCTCACTTCAGGCCCAAGGTTGTTACGTTTTCCTAGAACTTAGGACTAATCACGCTAATGTGTTAGAAATTGAAAAGGTTGAATATAGAGGAAGTGAATATTTGAGATTATATAGTGAAAGAGGGAACCTAGTGATCTAGGGGTAAGGTGTCAAACTTCTGCACGCAATTGCGTGGAGGGAAAGTGGACAATTATTTAGGAAAAACCATCCCCAGTTCACCCGAGGCGAGATTCGAACCTCAATCTCCCCATCCTCGGCAGTCTAGCTCAACACGAAACTAGCGCATTAGCTAACTACGCTCCTGAGGGGGTATTCTGGATATTAGATTTTCTGTAAGAAAGTACTGGAAAAATAACTTTCTAATAATATTTTATATTATAGTGTCATTTCAATGCTCCACTGGTTGGACAAATACGTGTATTTCATATAAGTTATATTTTGAATAGAAGTTCTCGTTAGTGTCGGTATATTATTACAAATTTGTCATGAACAATTTCGTAAATTAATTATTATTACTATTATTTTTAAATTCATTATTTTTATAACACATGGCATATTTCATTAGTTGATAATGTTGATAATGTTCTAGTAAACTTCAGTAAATGGTGAATCTATGTAGTTTATTCAAGTGCATAGCTCAAAGTTAACATCAGGTTATGGAATCATATTAGGATGTGAGTATTTTTTAGTTCATCACGCCTCACTACTCGTTAAATTAAACTAATTTGTTAGGGATGAAGAAGGTAAAATTTTAGAGTAGCTTTACCTTTATGTGTGTGGAAGAAGTGTGGTATACCTTTTAGGAAAATAAACAAATTTAAACACCTATCTGGGACTCGAGCACGTACACCCCCACCCACCTCCATAAACAGCCAATTAGACTAAATAAACTTGACATTCAGATCACTTGCTCACTGCCGTGGGTAATTATTGCTTATCTCGTGAAAGATTTAAAATATTTAAATATGTTTTTATATTGTATTGTAAGTACTGATGGGCTTTCGTAATCACAATATCTCAATATATGACTATTATATAAATATAATTTGATGTGTGTTTGTGTTTTTTGTACGTTTATAGGTTCATTTGTGTGTATATAGGTGTAAGAACCTTTAAACCAAGAAACCTAGAAACTAACAACTTGGCATATATTTTTTAGATAACTCTGAGGATGTGTATCTCAAACGTATTTTTTTTAAACGTTTACATACATTGTAAGATGCCTAAGACCACGTGACCACATATTCGGGAAACTTCAAAACTAGAAAACCTAAAAAAAAATTACTAACTATCGACAAGGCTTAGATACCTAGGGTGGATTCAATCATATTTTATTTACTTTTACATATATTCAAAGATTTACACCTTAGACTTACCAAACGTTGGTTTGGGTTACTCATAAACCATTTAACTTAGAATAAAAAAATTTGCATGTGTAGAAAGGGAAATATCACAACGTGTATCTCAGGTATATGTTTTAAAATAAACCTACTAAGCTAATTTATGTTTACTTTCATACCGATTTTAGTGTATTATGATTTAATCTGCGTGACCAAATATTAATTGTAAGATTCTAAAACCAAATAGCCTAGAAATATGAAATTTGGCTTAGGTCTACATACTTAGGGTAAACTCAGGTTTCGAAACTTTCCCGAATTATATTTACTTTTAGATGTATGTGAAACAAAACTACATAAATGTACGGGTTTTTAATGATTGATTTAACACTTTCATTAGACATCATCCTTTTTTGACGAGCGACGTTAAGTAGTGTTTTAAGTTGGATGTTCCGCGTGTGCATCGGATACTTATCTATTTATTTGAAGCATTTATCGTGCACTTTCTAAACGGATGGATTAAATTAGCACACGAGAATATCTATGAGCGAGAGAAAGAACCTACTTAATTTGTCAGGAAAGATATTTTCACATACTTTCCAGGATTGTTTTAAATGACATAATCGACATGGGACCGACGGTTTTACTCCCCTTCTGAAGGAAGTTATGTTACGGATTTTTATCCGTCAAAAGAAATCAGTAGAACCCGAATGGGTTTGAACACACAAATATTGGGTATTGATGCGAGGACTTTACCCCAAGAAACCGAGGTTGATAAATGCTTATTGAGTGGTCCTCACTGAGAAAAGCTTGATAAACACTGCACTAAAGGAGAAGTGGGGTACATTTATTAAATTTTTACCTATCATAGGAGCCTGAAGACTTCCGGCGTGTTAATACCTGTTTATGATGTTAGAAAGATATTCAATAAATTTTACTAACCCGCCTCGGTGGCGTAGTTGGCTAACGCGTTTGTCGTGTTGAGCTCGACTGCTGAGGACGGGGAGATCAAGGTTCGAATCTCGGTCGGGTGAACTGGGGGTGGTTTTTCCTAAATGATTTTCCACTCTCACTCCACTCAAATGCGGGCTCACTTCCTCTAATACAACCTTCCCAATTCCTAATCCATTAGAGTAATTAGTACTTAAAGCGTATAACCCAAACGGGTAGTAAGACGCGGTGCTAAATATTATTATTATTAATAAAGTTTAATATTTATATATTTTCAGTTTAACTTAATTTTGATTCGTTTTCCACCTGAGCAACGCCACGAACTCGCAGCTAGTATGTAACATAAACGCTTATATTGGGAAATGACTATTGGGAAACTATTAAATTCACTTTTTAACTAAGAGCCAATCACATGGTTGATTATACAGCATATTGGATACATGATTACGCTCGAAGCAGAAAACGTTTCGCATATTAATCTCAATTTTTTATCTGACAACAGAAAAATTGGAATCAGTTTAATAGGCATTTCCCTTTAAAACATTATTATCAATTTACATTTTATTAGATTATTTTAAAATATGGTAAACTACAAAACGACGTGACGTCTGTTTCGAGATGTATAACTTACCTAAATTAGATGCTATCCATGGGGTGAGATGGTTTCTTAATGCAGTGATGCGCAACTTTTTGTGGGTTCAACCACACTGAGGTATTATTTGATCTAGAAGACCCCCATGCTACCATGTAAATAAAATTAACATTTCACTTCAGCTTTCTTGAGGCCTTTTCCTTTTACGTTCTTCGTTTACGATGAATTTTTGGCGTTCTATAAATGTTTATAAGGCTGTAAAATGTATATAGCCATATTAATTTGATTTCACATTTCATTTTCATGAAGGGTAACAAAATCTGCATCTTACCTAACTTTTTTAGTATCTTCTATGTCACCCATACAAAAATTAAGTGACCCCTTATAAACTTGGGACCCCAGGATTACGCACAACTGTAAGATACTTCATTTTATTTAACTATATTATGTTTAATCTTCAAATGTACTGTTAATATTTTTAATAATAATATACCTTGAACTTATCATATTCTATATTTTAAGCAGTAATTCACAATATAGTTACTATTACTGTCTCAAGATATAACCAGGGGCGTGAGAAGGAGGTAACACTTTAAATGCGAATCTAAGTCGAAACGAGAATCAAAGCATTTGAAAAAAGTCCAATATCAGATAATTGTGGTTGTCTCTTTATACAACTTTTAAATTTTGAAGTAGCCATTAAGTAAATTAAGGAAAAGAAAGAGCCTTCAAGAAAAGAATGAAAAAAAAATCTATATTCTTAAATGTTCACATATCTGATTTAATCTTTTGTTACTATATGAATGTTATCTAAGCAATGAATGATGTTAAAAATCTATTTGGTAAATTATATAAAAATGATTATTTATATTTAAATGTATAATATTTAGTGATTTTTCAGAATTAAACATAACATATCCAAGTTTTCTTCTTCCTTCTATATATTTCAATATTCGAAGGTTAATGTGGATTTAGAGGTCAAAGCTAATGGAATTTGAACTTCTGCCTCAACATTTTGAAACTTAGTAAGATCCTAGCTATAACTGTAAACTAGAAATTCATGGATCTGTCATTCCTGGTTTCCAGCCCACATTCTTTGAATTAAGAGGAAGAGTACCAGCATTTGCGTGGAGGTAGAGTGGAAAACCATGTAGGGAAATCCACAAACAGTACACCAGACTTGGAAACTCCCTGTCATCGGAAGTCTAGTCTATCACGAGAGTGACGCCTTATACCATGCAGCCACCAAATTTTGTCTACAGATAGTCCAATACTTAACGATATTATATAATTTTTTTTTTCTTTATTTTTAGGTTTTTTTCATTTGCTTATGTAAAATTAAAATAATCTGCCATACAGAAAAAGTTTATTTTTTCAATAAATGTAGCAATTTAAAATCCACCCCCAAAACCCTTTCATACATTTGTCAGAACCCTTTTGTTAAATTCCAAACTTTCCCACTTTTATGTTATCTTGGGTGATCTTTATACCGATTTGTAAAATTTACCTTCTCTTTCATATTGAAAGGTTGATTTTCTAACATCTTTGGAAAGATTCTAAGCTACTCTCCACCTCATTGCCCTCCTCTCTCACCCTTTTTGTTTCCAACATTACAATTTTGAAATATTACAACTTATTTGGTATTATCATATGGTTCTTTTATAAGCGTGCATGATTTCAATTTTCAACCACACCGAAAGTAGCTGTATCCATTTCTAGCTCTGACATTTCTTAGTTTAAAATTTTAAAATACTATTTATTCAGACAAAATTCGACTATACAGGATAATATATTTACTCACATGCCAATTTTACATTTTATTCCGAACCGAGAATATTTTTTCCCCTATTAGCTTAGCAAAAAGTGAGCTCCCTGTTTCTTAGAACCTATTTTTAAATTACACATTAATATTTTTTTTTATTTTCGATCATTTGGGGTGATTGCCTTAACTGCTTGAAAGTGTTTAAATTTTCTAACACACTTAGAGAGTTTTATTCCATTAGTTGTTTTTAAATTATTAGCTCAACTTCAACACAGATATTAATTTTAATATTTAAAAAAGTTTAATTTTTTCTAATTGTAAGCAAAAATTTTTATTTTTTACCATACCGGAAGGTTCTGTTTTCTATATGTTTTGAAATTTGTTTTCATTCCTCTTTCACTACCAATCTTTCCATTATGGATATTGAATTTTAAATACGTTTTGCTTTTAAAGTGTGTTCTCGTATACATCTTGGCCTATTTAAAATTTGTATCATACCGATAAAGGTTTATAATCTAGTTTTTTAGTAATTCCCAATCTGTTCATTTCCCGTAACCACATTTTAAATTTTAAATGTTCAAACTATACTTGATATTTGGGGTTTTCCCTTTAAATTTAGTAACATTTAGTTATCTATTATACCGAATAGTGTTTAATATTTTTAGACATTAGTTTTAAATTTTAGGAATGTTAAAATCTCCATTGCAGTTTGGTTTGGTTTTTACAAATGCCTGGTAAATTTTAATCTTCTATAAAAATTATAAGTGGTTTATTAATTCACATTAGGAAATTTTGAATTCTCGCCATTTCACCATCCCCCACACCTGTACATAGAGATTACGTATCTCTAATTTGGATATTTTGAGTTTTCCCTCTGCATTCCTGGCAAATTTAATTTTCTAACCATGCTTAAAATCTTTTCCACCTGTATACCACCCCACACCCTCACTTCTCTATCTTTCAAAGCTCAATTTTGAAATTTAAAAGGTTCAGTCTTTAATGTATATTTGTAATAGTTAATAAGCCTGCTTTCCCAAATTCAGCTTTCTCCCACACAGAGAAAGGTTGTTTCTATTAGTTTTAGAAATGTTGACCCCTCTCCCCCGCTCCCGGGGCATTTAGCAATTCTCTCTCAAAAAATTATATTCCTATTTAGTTTTCTGGAGGCGTCCTTCTATCTTACTTACAAATTTAAATTTTCTATCCCACCTACCAGAATTTTTTATATTTCCCAATTTTACCTTAATTTCGGGTGTCCCATTTACAATTTTGAGAATTTTATAGTTATTTTAAGTGGATTCTTTACATTCCATACAAATTTGAGTTTTCTACAACACTGAGAAGAGGTTGTTTTTATTAATTTTAGATATGTTATACCTTTTCATCGTATGTCCAACTACCACTTAGAAATTTAAAATTTAATTGCTTCTCTGGAGTTGTCCTTCTACCTGTCTGTCAAATTTAAATTTTCTCTCACACTTGGTCGTTATTTTTATATCCATACCCACCCTCCCCTCACGACCCTGTTTCCTGGAGTCCTATCTAAAAATTTATGGTTTTCAGTTCTTTTCATGATTTTGTGGCCCCTTTACCTTCCTACCATTCTCTAATTTTCTATTTCATCTAAAAAAAATTTTAATAATAGAACACCCTTATTCACAGATTATCATTTCGAAATTTTCCGTTCTAAGATTTTTTTATTATATGGGGCAATCCCTCTACCTTTCTGCCAAATTTCAGTTTTCAACTCATCTGGACATGAATTTTCTGGTTTTGAAAGGTTTACTTTCATTCTTATATATAAAGAGAGAGAGAGAGAGACAGACAGACAGGGAGATAATATTTAATTAACATGAATGTTATTAGAATTCAGTTTTAGTTTTATTAAATTCCAACTTTAAAAATGTACACGTGACAGTAGACTTATATATGTATATAGCCCTATATTTTTATTGTATATATACAGCCTATTCATATATAATATATTATATACTAGATGGTATAACCGTTCTTTGCATATAGAATATATAGCGTAGCTTTGTTATTTTCAGAATATAAAACTAACCACAGTGGAGAGTAACCAAGTAGTTAAATTAGTAAAAAAAATAGTGTTATTAAATATATCAAATATTATGTACAACACCGTATAAGTGCGCATGGTTTCAGCTTTCTAAGTATGAGGAAAAAAACACACACACATCAGGAAATTGTATATACTAACCAGAGAGCATGTATAATCACAAAATGTAAGTTTTTAAATCTAATGTGGTATTACATATAATCTAATAATAAATTGATCCAGGACATGATTATATGAGCTATTAAGGTTGGAATGTAGGGAACGTGATAAAAGCCCAAAATATTTGCAGTTTGTTCTATATAAAACCTTTTTTGTATAAGATAAATAGAATATTGCTTCAGTACAAATATATAGTCAAATTTTATTCACATTGTGATAAAAATAAAACAATACTTAGCACCACGTCATACTACCGGCTTAGATATACTCTTAAATATTAATTGGATTAATGTGTTAAAAATTGAGGAGGTTGAATATGGAGGAAGTTAACACTAATTTTTGTGGAGGAAGAGTGGAAAACAATTTAGAAAACCACCACCAGTCCACACGAGAGAGATTCGAACCTCAATCTGCTCGTCCTTGGCAGTCTATCTCAACACAAACGTAGCACGTTAGCCAAATACGCCACCGAGGCGGATTAAAACTCACGTAGTCATATAAACATTTGTTTAATATCTGTCATGAGCATTGTGGCATTAGCTAATAAACGTTGAAGAAAATAGTTATCATTAAATTCCAGGATACCCTTGACAGACATTTAATAAATGCTAAGATTACCATGTGTAGAAAAATAAACTCTATGCTTGTATTGAAGCGATGTTTGATTTATTTTGACCAGAAAAATACTTTTTCTAAAAAAAAATGTGCGTCCCCATCATCCCCACCTAAATAACATTAAAACACATTGATCTGATTCCAATAGGGTTGAAAACATGGTGTGTGTTTTATCAAAGCGAAATACACTTTTTAAAACCATACAAGTCTGTAGAAAAGCTATTTCAATTATTTTTGGTAAATTGGTAATATCTTAAATGTATTAGTCTTATTTGTTTTGTCACTGCGTCTTACAAACTCTCCGGGTAATACACCTGATGATTTAATTACTTTCGTCTAACCCGAATGGGTAGTAAGGTGTGATGCTAAAAATATAATTACTCCAATGTGTTAGAGACGTGGAAATTTGAATTTAAAGAACATTATAATGAATTTATAGCAGAGGAGGAGTCTAAAAACCATTTATGAAAAACTTTTCTCAATATACCAGATCAGGATTTGAAACCCGATCTCCCCGTCATAGGCAGTCCAGTCCTTTGAGAGAGTGACGCCTTATACCACTCTACCAGTGAATCGGTTTTTTATATATATATATATATATATATATATATATAAATAATTATATATTTATAAATTCAATTCAATGGTTGAGTGGTATAAGGTGTCACTCTCTCAAAGGACTGGAATGCCTATGACGGAGAGATGGGACGGGTAAATATATATATATATATATATATATGACATGTAGTTGGCTAACGCGCTTGTCGTGTTGAGCTCGATTGCTGAGGACGTGGAGATCGAGGTTCGAATCTCGGTCGGGGGAACTGGGGGTGGTTTTTCCTAAATGGTTTTCCACTCTCCCTCCACGAAAATGCGGGTTCACGTCCTTTAATTCAACCTTCCAAATTCCTAATCCATTAGCGTAATTAGTACTTAAAGCGTATAACCCGAACGGGTATTAAGACGTGGTGCTAAATATTATTATTACTATTATATGATATGTATGATACATCCCCGTTGGTGACACTAAGGAGAGGAATTCACTATGCGTCATACACACCATCACAGAATCGTTCATCTTGATCAGGGATCATCAGTTAGAGGACCAATTTTGTGTGCAGATTGTCGATATGATTAAGAATGGAGAGAAAATGGGTTGTTACGACATCCATAAATACCTCATTGTCATTAGAATAAAGGCTAAACTTAGATATTTTGGCACTGAGAAACTTAGGCTGACGTTGCTTAAATACTTTCTTGGCGGCCAATGTGGCATTTTTAAAACTGAGTGAAATATGTCAAAAGAGTTTTTTTTGGCCTTGCTTGGTTAGATACGTTAGGGATTGGGTGCGTAAGTGTGAGACTTGCCAGTTAGCTAAATCCAATCGCCACTCTAAAATAGGATTTCACTTTGCAGATATAGTTAGGCGGCCGTGGAAAAAGGTCTTTCTCGACTTTGTGGGACCGCTGACTCGCTCCTCCCTTGGTAACACTTCTATACTTGTTACTATGGACGCCTTTTCCAAATTTGTTATTCTCATCCCACTTAGGAATATGAAGGCGACCACTACTGAAAATTCCCTGTATAGGCGTGTGTGGGCGATTCTAGGGACCCCAAGGGTCGTAGTTAGTGGCAATGGGCCGTGTTTCAGGTTAAAGGCCTTTGGTGTTATGTGTTTTTCTTGGGGAATCAGGCATGTGACCACCAACCCCTATAACCCGTCACCCAACCATGTAGAATGGTTCAACCTTAACTTTAATATCACCCTCACCATCTTCCAAACACCAAGATCACTCCCACTGGGATCAGCACATTGACCTTTTAAACGTTGCATTTAATGCCGCGTTTCACGACTCAGTCAAGGCCAGCCCTTCCTCGATTTTCCTCAACAGGGATTTTAACCACCCCTTGTGGGCCAGCTGGGAGTTGACCTCCTTTTAAACGATGCTGATGTGATCGCCCATATGAGAAAAAATGTGAGCTCACCTTTGAGAATCTCCAAAGGTCACAGAAGGAGGTAGCGTCCACATACAACCGGGGACGTGTCCCTGTCATGCTTAAGCTTGGAGACAAGGTTGTGTGTAAGAGTTTTCCCCTTAGCTCGGCTGCCTAAAGGACTTTGGCAAAACTGGCTTACAAGTGGAGTGGCCCGTGGTCAATAGACAGGTCCCCTCACACCTGTATCTGTAATGTTAAAAGAAGTAGCTGACCCCTCTTTGGTTCGTAGGGCGCATGTGAGCCACTTGAAGGCAGTAATATGTCATTGACCTTCTACATGTGTGTGATGTCCCTTTTGTATAAATATTGCTAGTTTTCTTATAGTTTATTAGAGTCATTTGGTCTTGAAAATATTATTGTGAATGCTGACAATCATACGCGTATATATATGTATATATATATATATAGGTAATGGGGGATCCCCTCCACTCCTTTTGTAATATGGTATGTTAGAAAAGAGCCTTACTCCCAGCCAGAAACTTGCATTTAAACGCCTTAATGTGGAGCGTGTGCATGTGCGTCACCTCGTTCAAGAAATACCGTCAAGAGTACTCGCTCCCCAGAAGGACTACCACTTAGTACAGAGTTTTGGGTACTTCTGTGGCTTCTGCCAGAACATTTGGTTAGACTTGATAATGGTAGTGGCAAACAAGGCTGATGTAAGGGTCTGAAGGACTTGGTAAGGGTTAGGATAGATATGTGTCTGTCATATGTTCTCAGAGACGCCTCCTGTTTCCTACTGGTTCCTCCCATTCTTCCCCTTTTTTCGCTGCATCCAGAATCTGTACTAATGCGGAAGATCATCAAGATGGCCATCATATGTGCTGCCCCAACAATTGTGATAGTACGAGCTGCGTGCCGAGGCCGTCGTCGACCCATGGGACCTATATTTGGAAATACATGTCTAGACAAGGGCATGCGGAATGAGGGTCTGCCATGGAGTCTACTGACGTGGTCACTGTGTGCGTCTTCAGCCCTCAAAGAGGCCGCCTGCTAGGGCCTGAGAGGAAGAGAGAGCCGTTACCACCTTCAAAGCCAGCTAGGTATATCGGAGGATGGCACCACTCCATTCATTCATCCAGAGCTGAGGACGTCTTCGTTTTCCCTCAAGGGAAGATATTGTAACCTTGTTGCAACATATAGACATTAAGTTAAATTAATGTATGCCTTATATTTCCAACGCCTAACGCTATATGTTGTCTCACTTTCTCATTGAGTTGTATGTAATTCGATGTATAAATAAAATAACTCTCTTGTTTCCATCACCAACTGTTATTTCTGAATGGATATAAGGGAGGGGGGGGGGGATAAATTTAAATTCATTTTCTAAACGACTTTAATTGTATTAAGCTTTATTGGTACAGGAAATAAATAAACTAATAAACAAAACTTTAATAATTAACCCTTTTTTTAGGATGTTTATCATTACTTAAATAAATAAGATATAAACTGTAGTGTATATCTATACCAGGTTCCATAATTAACTCAAATAATTATGTTCGATCCATAAACCTTAAATTATCAGTTAAACATTTGAAATAAATATTTTATATATACCAACACACTTATACCAATAACTTATATTTGACTACTTCAAAAATATAAACAAAAAAAAAGTACTATGACAGAATAGATATTAAAATAGAAAGTTTCATAATCCTAGGTTCTTGACGAGATACATTTATTGATTATATTTTGCGACTATTTAATTTTGTTAAAACCATTTTAATCTCAATGTAATGCAAGTAAATTTCATAATATACAACACTCATTAATGACACCTTTTTCCTACTCTAATCGCATAAGATTTTGTAGCCACCAGATTGAATTTGTTAATTTAAAACCTATGAGAACAATATTTAAGAAACATAATTGTTAACATGCTACGTATTTAAAAAAAAAATCAATATATATTTTACAGAAAAATATGCTACAGTAACAAGTCTCTCACTAGATATCAATGTATAAAACTATAAAGACATCCTAATTAATCTGAGCTAGACAGTATACACAATAATTATTGGTTGTTCTCTATGTGAAAAAACAACTGAATGAGTGTTTTCGAAATGTTCAACAACACACACGAAGAAGACGAGGGAGTGGGAGGTGTAGGAGGGAAACAAATATTAAATGGATAAAGAGGTAAGAAAGATAGATAGAAATAAAGATATCGTAGGCAGGGTGAAAGAGTGGAGAAAAGGGCATTGAGGCTGTCAGTCGCAGAGAAGGCGAGCAGCGAACGCATGGCGGGAGCATGCCGTAATGCATTGTGGGGGCTAATCTGTAGGGCACGTGACTTGTATTACTCACACGTGGTGCCCCCAGCCTTTACTCGTGTCATTTTGGGAGCATTCGGGGATAGGGGGAGGGCACCCGTTTCTCTCCCTCACAGAGCACTGGTCGTCTTGAAGGGTCGCTCCGATTACGGGGGAGTTTCCTTCCGCGTCACTTGCACCTGGGAACGGTCGCTACTGGTCACTAGCCAATCTTGATACAAGGAAATTTTATCTGACCCTTTCAGATGTCGATTATGTTTCTTTTTAAAATTGGTTAAAAAAACAAGTTTAAAGGCTATTAAGGCTAGAGTTGAGTACATACCAACTTAATAAAGTGAACGTAATTTACAATGTTAATTTTTAAATAGGCTTATCATTATATTAAAGGATTTATTGTTTAAATTTATACATTAGAGAAAAACGTAAATAAAAATTCTGAACGAGTATGGCCTGTTTAAAAAATATGTCGGATGAAATTTGCTAAACACTATTCAGCGATATTAACATAGATTGGGATAGATTGATACACTTCATGAGCAGTTAAAATATTATACAAAAACAATTTGCATATATTGATATGTCATCTTGTTTACATCTGTCACTTTATATGAATAGTATAGACACATATAAAATAACATTAATTTCTTTGTATAATTTTCGAATGTGTGTGTGTGTGTACATATATGTGTATTTCCACATCCTCCAAAAGTCCCTGGCTGACCTAGAAAGCTGGAACTTCGCAGGATTTTAATATAGCCACAGGACAGAAAATAACAAAGCCGGAATTTTGTTTTTATTTTCTGATTGAAATTTAAAAAATATCCACTCTAATAATTACCATATCCTCGGTCCTCTGTCCTACCTTAGAATCTAAAAAACCAGAAAACTCAGGAAGCTGAAATTTGACACGCATATAGCGCCTAACTTAAAAGGTCGTAAGAATAATTAGTGAGCAAAAATTATTATGTAGCTCCCCAAAATGGTGGGCTATATTAATTAACATATCCCAATATATCTCGAAGCCCAGAATATCTTAGAAACTGAAATTTTGCAGACAGGTAGCCCCTAACCTAAAAAGGGTGCAAGGATTCTTGGTGACCAAAAATTCCCATTGGGGGCCCAGAATATAGGGTATTCCAAAAAATTGAAGTTGAAATATCTTGAATCTCAGAAGAACTAGGAAGCTTACATTCTGCAAGCAGGTAGCCCCAAAGCCAGAAGGGTTCAGGAATATTATTTAGTGTTGGCGGGAGAGGTTTTATTTAAAAACACATTTGAAAACATCTTGAAGCCCCTAAGACCTAGGAAACCTAAAATTTTCAAACTTTTATCACCTAACCCAAATATATATGTGTAATATATACAGGATCTTTCAGTGAAAGCGTGAACAAATTAAACAGAATATAGGGGATGCTCTACCGAACATTTTGAGATAAGGAGCGTGTAGTCAACTAAGTCAGCTAAGTGGGTTATGGGCCTAAACATGTCTAACACTGTTACTGATGTCCTGTTTATTTAAATCTAATAGTTACATGTAATTTGTTTACATTTATTTGTAACATTAAGTACAGGTATTACTGAAAAAACATATATATATATGTATATGTATATATAATTTCCTAATGTGTGTGTGTGTGTGTGTGTGTGTGTGTGTGTGCGTTTTTTCCCTCACCTTTCATCTGACCCTAAATTACCTAGATTGGTGAAACTTTTCACACTTATAGTGTAGACCACAGGACAGAAAATATTTTATCAATTATTTTTTTCTTTTTGGATGATTGAATTTTTTTAAAGCCTTTAGTGAATTAAAAGAACGAAAAGAGGGAATTTTGCTTTAAGCTAGTACTTAAAAGATAATTAGCATCATAAATACTTAAATTTTGTTTACTTTTTGCCGATAAGCATATATATTAGTGATATATTAGAAAAATATCAATGTTTCGCGAGAAAAATATGTTTTTGTTTTCTAAAAGTGTATCCCTAGGAGAATTCTACTACTTTATTTGTTTATGTTTAGAGATTCAAAATATTATAATTGTATTTGACAATACTAAAATTTATTGTAAGTTGCTGAAATTGAATTTATTCACCATCGAAGAATATGGAAGGAAGTGTTGAGAAGTTATAAACAATAATATTCATTTTGTTTTTATTTATTAAAGAAATAAAATGAAGATGAGTTTTAATATCTTTTCGCCAAAGTCTTTAAGCGTGGATACTATTTAGCAATGGACTGCGCATTAAAATCATTTACGATCTAAGAAATGTATAGACATGGTTAAACTAGCAAAAGGTTTACCTACCCGTTCTATTGAATGCTTTAAATGTTAAACAATTATTGGTTCCAGTTGTCAAGACCGCAGAAACGATGGGGTTCAACGATTGGCCAACTACTACATAGAGACTTTGGATTGAAACAAATCCAACCTGCAACGCAGATCACGCAGTCTAGAGCGTTTGTCTCTTCAAAGCTGCTATTCTTTGGTGTAAGAAAACTATTTTATATAACAAATTCTGTTTCTAGTTCAATTAAGTTGGTAACTTGGAGCGAACCTAAATTTCCGCTCAAAATACTCAAGATATTCTAGTTCATCGTCGTCGTGGGAATGAGGGATCAAAAGTAAGGATGTGAAAAAAGTATCTATACTTTACTAATAACGGTATTTGTTATTTTCAATCATACCGGGATTAAATATTTACTAGCGTGAACTGTGGAGTAAGAATAAATTACGCTTATGGTCATCACAAACCAAACAAAAGAAGCTTTTGTAGAGCTCAATGAACTCAGTCAACTCAAGAGTTCAGCGAGAAGATGAAGCAGAACAGTTTATGTGCGTTGCTTAAGCAGATGAAGCAGGGCAGGGCGTCCATTCTTCTTTTGTTTGTCAATAGTTAACCTATCTTGATAAAGTATATAAACGACGAATTTAGTTAAAAATTGCACCTCCAATAAGTGAATTATGGAAGTTTTTTAAGAGTTAAATAGCGAGAAAGCATCTTGTAAACAAAATTGATATCAATACTTACTGTTATCGATACTTTTCTTTCGATACTAGCACGGCATCGATAATTTTCTTCCAATAATTTTAATGAGTAGAGTATTGATATTTTTATTTCAATACCACATCACTAATCAAAAGTGGTCAGAGTTCCTGGCTACAAATCCAGAGGTCCCGGGTTAGATTCCTAGTTTTTCCCAAAATTTATCTGTGAAGCAGTGGGTCTGGTTCAGGGTCAAACTCAGCCTCGTGAGGACAAATGAGGAGCTACTTGAACAAAGAAGTAACAGCCTGGCTTATAAAACTGAGAATAATGGTTGTAGGGCACGTTGTGCTGACCACATGACACCATTTATCTGCAAATGTTGGTTCTATCATCGCTAGTGGTGGCATCTGCTCGATCGGTATAGCTCGCTTGTGGGCTCACACCATGGAGTGTTATTATATGCAAGTGTATATATATATAGATATATAAATAGATAAATATATATATATACATATATAGAGAGATGCATACATTTATGTGTTTATATATATATATATATATATATATATATATATATATATAAATTGCCACGCCTCACTACCTGTTCGGCTTGTACGCAAATATATCAATTACAATAATATGGTACGGATGATGAATGGAGAATGTAGAGAAAATGTGCCCGTATTCATGTGTAGAGAGATTAGAAAACCCTTTAGGAAAATACCCTTAACAAACCTGGCCTACCCATCACCAATAAAGCAGATTAAATGAGCCTTACGTTAAGACCATTTTCCCACTGGCGCGGGTAATGGCTTATATTAAAAATAAATGTTATAAAATATAAAATAAGACCTATATCCCAAAATGTCAGTAGGAAAGATGAAAAAATTTAAACATTTTTATACCTACCTACCCTAGACTTAACAATTAATCTTAAAATTAGAAATACATAATGATATTTATTAATTAACATTATTATTATTAGCACCGCATCTTACTAACCGTTCGGGTTATACGCACTTACGCTAATGTGTAATGGTAGGGTGATTGTGAGATGAAATGGAGGACCTACAGTTTAACGTGGAATCCGAACCACGGTGGAGACCTGGCATTCCCCACATTCACAAGATGTCTTGTCAGAGGTGAAGGAAGGATTTGTTAATCAGATAAATCTGTGCCGGGACTGAGGATTGAACCCCGGCCGCCAGCACAGAAATCTGACACCTTATCCCTAGACCGCCAGGTCAACATTAATTAACAAAATGTAAAAACCATTTACGTGAGCACACAGAGTAAATTTATAGCTTATCTTGTCTGGTTTTCTAGCTAGAGAAGGTCGGGGTTTCAGTCCCATTCTATTTCACCGAAAGTGTGTTTTTTCTATACTGTTTCTTAAGCTTTGAATCGAATAAATTATTAATCGACCTTAATTGGTTGTACCTGTTTTATTGTGTTTGCATAGGTCAATATTTATTAAACATGCAATATTTAAAGTTGTTACACATATAAATAACATCATTTTCAAAACTTATAACTATTCCGGATGACGGTTTATGTGTTAAGTGTTAGAAACTGTCATATTTTGGTTTTCATATGCTACTGTTTGAGTATTTTTATATTTTAACAAAAACCTATCCTCTAAAGACTCGAAAATATGCCATTTTATTCACATGATATTTAGAAATAATTTATTGTCATAAACTTCATAGGAGGCACTATATCTAAAACGATCTACACTTAATTCTATGAGTTTATATTCATAAAAAAACCTATTAATTCATTTTAAAGTTAAAAATTTATCATTGACCTACGTGTTAGTAACTTCAAGCCATTGTGAGGTTATGTGAAATTAGTACATTTCCTTAATTAGAATGTCCCATCGATTAATGATCCAAGAGTGAGAAGTGACTAGAAAACTTTAAAAGATATCCCTATAAAATCGTATTTACATTTGTAGGCTATTCATTCTCAGTTAAGTTCATTTCTAGGTGTTTTATTCAATTTATGTGTGTTCTATCCCTACGCTCTTTAGCACCCTTTCCACCCTTTTTCTCTTCATCGTGATGCTCGTCTTAATTTATTTTTGTGTCTGGTCCTATCTACCTGTTATTTTATTGTCTCTTCATTTCACCTATATTCAGTGTTTCTATTTACTTTGTTGTGCAATTTAGTTTTTTTAAATAAATAGATTGATAAATATAGTTTTGATTTAGAGATGATATTCGATGTGTGTACATCACATAATATTTCCTACACTTAGCGTTATCGCTAGATACTTCTATTTCCATTGGCTTTTATTGAAGTTAGTTCATATTCTTTTTAATTCCTTCAAATTCACATTTGGTATATTAAGGTAGTACACTAATTTTAAATGGGATAACCAGTCCTTGCCCGTACGAACTAAATCAGCTATAGAAAATCATTTCACGTAATAAAATATATATGGCAATCTAAATTTACATATATATGTATGTCTAAATGTGTATATATTATATATATTAATGTTATAACATAATTTGTTACATACCACGCCTCGGGAACATTTCTGGGTCAGAACGGCTCCATCGGAAGAGTTTTACACACACACACACACACACACACACACACACACACACACACGGGGCTCCATTAAACTCTATACTTAATAAAATAAACCATCAAATGAACTGAGTGGATTTAATCGTGGCTCGTGAGGGCGTGTACGTCATGGCCAGGTGTCTATGTACTGTTCTTAACGTTAATATGTGCTTCTAAACACCCCCCCCCCCCCTCCCCCCGNTCTATGTACTGTTCTTAACGTTAATATGTGCTTCTAAACACCCCCCCCCCCCTTACCACTGGTTGGTCTGTTCATCTGGTATGAAATACCTCGGTCTGCTGGGGACAAAACCAGTGAAATAACCTTTTCCGATTTTGGAATTTGCAAAAGGATTGCTGTGCTTACCTTAGGTGTGGGTTCTGTGGTGGTGACCACGAGAGGGGCTGGTGCCCAGAGGAGAGACGATTTCCCCCGAAGTGACTGCACTGCTCAGGAGCCCACTCCTCAGGATGGCGGGGCTGTCCCACGTACAAGTCCTTGAGGGCGGCAGAGACTGTGTGGGCCTCCAAGGGTCAAGAAGGGAGGACAGATGCTCTAAGCAAAGGCCAGATACCCTCGGGGCACGTTGCAGTATGGAGGGCGACCGTGACTACAGCTCCAACACCAAAGCCACTGGTGTAATCTTTCGCCAGGGTGTTGTCAGGGAGACCAAACCCTCCACCTCAGGCTGAGGCGCCTGCCAAAGCCACCTCACCAGAACCAGTGGCATCTGGTTCTTCCCTCTCGGTCGAGGACCCGTTCAAGACCGCTCCTTCCCAATTCCAACTATCATTTCCGCCTCACTCACACCTTGCACCTCTATCCCCACCCCTTTGCACCCTTCTAACCTTTTCCTACCACTCTACACTCCTACCCCTTTCGCCCCTGCCACCCCCACCCCCAACCCGCTCCTCACACCTACCCCGTTTGCCCCTTCCACTTCCACACCCAACCCGCTCCCCACACATACCCCAGAGAGTGACAGTGCAAAGCTTAAAAATTGCATTGAGATACTCAAGGGCATTTTGGGACTGGATCCATGAGACTTTTCATCGAGTCTCTTGATAATGGTCAAGGAATCTCCGAGGAGTAACCATGAACACCTAGTCATGAAGAACATCATCCTCTACCTGGTCTATCATGGCAGTACATCCGATTAGAAGACCACCAGTGCTGAAGGAGCTCATGGCCGCACTCTGGAATACTAATGGAGTCGCGAGGAATAAGGCTGAGCTTGAAAGTTTCCTGGGAAAGTATAGTGTCGACGTAATGCTGTTGGGAGAAACCCACTTGTGCTCCTCAATGAGTTTCTCGTTAGCAGAGTTCATCTGCCATCGGAGCGACTGAACGGGGGATGTGGGAAGGGGTGGGACGGCTGTCCTGGTCCGAAGGGGCCTTGACAATCACATCATCTCGCTTCCTCCCCTCCAACACATTGAAGCAACGGCTATCCAACTGATGACCTCTACCTGCCCAGTGCGTCTAATTTCTATCTACTTCCCCCCCTACCACCGGTTCGAATTGGCTACGAGGGTTGACATGGAGGAGCTACTTCGAGGGACCACGCCTGTTTTAATAGGTGGTGATTTCAATGCTAATCACCCTTCATGGGGCTCTAGGATTGTGTGCACTCGTGGCGGATTGCTCCGTGACATCATAGATCTACACAACTTGGTGGCTTCCGGCCCTCTCACCCTCCCCCATTTCCCTCACAATCCTTTGGTTTCCCGAACATCCTCACCTTCGTTGTCTCCAGAGGGATCGGAAGGTGGTTAGTGCTGAAGTCTTTAACTGAGATAGATTTGGATCACTATCCCGTTCTTGTGAACCTGGGACGCACAGTGTCTTTCATAGAACCCCGAAAAACCGAACCTTAAGCGCACTGACTGGGACAGGTTCACGAATGGGTTGAGAGAGGTTGGGACCCACACCTACCTTTCGAACAGCAGCAAAGATTGATCGCGGTGCGGAGTTCATAACTTCTGCCATCAAAGGGTCGTTTGAAGCTTTGACACCGAAGCACCATCCTAAGAGGACGCCACAGGTTTATTTGACCGATTCTATCCTCAGGCACTCCCTGAAGAAAAATCGGTTGAGGAAGTCCTGGCAAATCTCGAGGGACCCAGTAGACAAGGCCAACTGGAGCCGCTAAGTCCATGCGGTTCACGAGATGGTTCAAGAATACTGGAACAGTGTTTGGAAGGACAAGATTGAGAGTCTGTGCGTGCAGGACAGGTCCCTGTTGCGCATGTAAAGGAGCTTGATGTGGATCCCCGTACCAAGGCCACCTATTGTAGGTCGTAACAGGGTGGCTAGCTCTGACCAGGAGAAAGCCAATGCTCTCGCGAGCACTTAGAGGCACAATGTCTATTGACTGATGACCCGCCAGACCCAGTGCACATTGCGATTGTGGCTCAGGTTATCGGTGTGGTCTCATACAGACCTTTGTATGAACTTGAACACACAAAGGCGACAGAAATGTCGCGGGCATTAGCCGCTCTAAGACTAAACAAGGCCCCAGGACGTGATGGTATAAATAACGTGGTCCTCTGAAAGCTACCCTTAGAGGCGACTAGCTTCCTCGTGGAGATTTTCAACGCCGTTCTGCTCCTGAGTCACTTCCCCGAGCTCTGGAAGCACGCCAACGTCCATTACTTTCATAAACTGGGTAAGGACCCGTCCCTAGCTTAGTCTTACCAACCGATCAGCTTGCTTGACTGTTTGGGCAAGATGTTTGAGAGACTTCTACTGACGAGACTGACCCGATATGTTTGATAGGCAGGCATCTTGGTGGACGAGAAGTTCGGCTATCGGGCGCGATATGTCACGTCTCACCAACTCGTCTGGCTCATGGGGCAGGTAAAGAAGAACTTCAACATCAACAGGCTGACTGGTGCTGTCTTTCTTGACCTGGCAAAGGAATTCGATCGTATTTGCATGAAGGTCTCCTTTTCAAACTCCTCCCCCTGAACCTGCCCTTCTACTTATTTACGGTTGTACAAACTTACCTACCCCACCGCATCTTCTCCACTACCTTTGGAAACTCCACTTCCAAAGTCAGAAGCATTCGGGCTGGAGTGCCGCAGGGTTCCCTCGTGGGCCCGATGCTCTTCAGTCTCTATGTGAACGACATTTATAAATCCCCAGACACTAAGTTGGCACTGTATGGGGACGAAACGGCTCTAGTAGCGGAGTTATCAGCTGTTTGGAGAGCAGATAAGATGGGCGAACAGTGCTAAGTACCTGGGACTTACGCTGGACACCAGACTGATCTGGTGGCTACACTGTAATGAGAGATTTAACAAGGTGAGGTAAAGGCTGGGAATACTAGGCCCACTGCTTAACAGGCGTAGCGCCCTGTCTACAAATAATGGTCTGACCCTGTACAAGCAGATGCTCAGACTGATCCTCGACTATGTGTGTCCTGCTTGGGACCATCTGGCAGACACATATATGAGGAGGATGTAGACGTTCCAGAGCAGGTGTGTGAGAATCATTATTGACGCACCTTGGTACGTTCGGAATGTGACTCTGCATCGTGACCTGGATATGCCTATCATCAATGACCACTTCCGGAAGCTAGCGCAGTCCTTCTTGGTGCCACCACCCCTCTTATACAGAGGCTTGGAAATTACGTCATTGACACTGGAGGGTGCAACCGACGTCCCAAAGCCCTGCTGAGTTAAGCTATAAGTGTCAAACAGTGGTTTTGGAGACTCTCACCCAGCCCTCCATAGAGTAGTGTCCCCGTAAGTAACTCTGAACACCCTTATTTGGTTTACCAAAATACTTAACCCCCCCACCAATATTAATAATATGTTTTTCTTTGTTTCAGAAACATTGCAAAATGCGACAAACCGTTTGTTTTAGAATCCGAAACCTCACGGTGTGACTATTGGTCGGTACGTGCTGGAATTTGCTCTCGTGCTCCTCTTCAGTGTGCATCAGATCATGCTAATATGCGACTGCGACTGCGACTGCGGAACAAAACACAGGTCCAATCTAGTACTAAACGGACGACGTCCCTCCGATATACAGTTAAACAATACATTGTGGTCACGATGATGGTGCCATCAGACTCACCAGAGATGGAAATAACTTGTAAATTATATACTTTTTTTATAAGGGAGCAGGAGGCCCAAGTTCTGTCATGTAAGGATGAGGCTATAATTTCTATAGTGTAAATTAGAAGTAATTTTTCTTACAAGGTAAGAGTGTCTGTCACTCTTGAGTTTATTAACTTTTAAAATGTATAATTAGGTTAAGTATTCATTGGCAGTGTCATGTTGAGCATGTCATGAAATCTCTTGTTTTTCTACTTAGTCCTTGAGACCAGTGGTTTCATTGGAGTGTGTCTCACATCTTGGCCTCTATGGCCGTGTTGTATTCTGCTGTGCCATCAGTCAGGTAAGAGGGAATTTAAGTTGTTCCAGGCCCGATGTCAAGACCTAGTTAGGTAATGGTTAGTTATTCTTGTGGAACCTTGGCACTTCACGCTTTGTTGTTCACCTGATTGTGGTGTGCAACTTTTGGGTTTGTTACTGGCCTTCCGTCATAGCCCAAATTCTATTAGATGTTTGTGCATTTTGGTTCACTTTTTTGTGGTGTGCAACCTGTGGGCTTATTACAGCCCTTCTGGTGAGGCCCAAGCCCCATTTTATGTTCATGTCTGACTCCCTTCAGGGTACCTTGTTGATGGATAATAACCTATGTCTTGTATGTGGTTGGCGCCTAGGTTTAGTGTGGTTTATCTCATAATACCTGGCTATACTAATTGGTTACTAGCCAGCCTTCACTGTAAGGAGGCCTAGAATCCTGAGTGACAACCTTCCCTAAGATATTTGCCCGGTATTTCTATGAGTGGGACTGATAGCCAATTCTCTGTAACTTATGTAACTAATTAATTTGGGTCAAGCTATCTTCACTAGCATATATCGTTCTCACCTCTTAAAATAGGCTTGTTTGTATTAGAATCTGAGTAGGCTCTAACCCTGCATCTGCTCGCCAGTGATTATCCTTTGTGTGTTTGTTGCAACAAATATACTCTTACTACTCTATTGTGTTTGTAGTTTATGTTTCCCGTCAGGGAGTAACTTAAAATAACCTCAATTGTGTCTTTTGCTCTAGGAAGTATGATTATACCTCTTTAAGAGTGAAGCGATGGCTTATAAAACAAGCGGAGTATAATTGTGGTATTAAACCAATGGCTCTTCACGCCAAGTTCACTCTATGAGTGTGTCCATTATTATCTCATCGTTGTATTTGGTATTTTGGCCTTTTCAATAGGTCACCATTTAAAAAGATCGATTGTGCCTTGATATCTACTTTGTAATTGCTTGCTTTTATTGTTATATTAAACTCTTATGTTAACATACATTTGAATCATATGCTTTCACGTGTTAACCTATCATGTCTATTTCTCATGTTCATGTAGTTGGCGTATTTAGTGCTAACCAAAGTACCGCTACAATCTGCGCCACCCTTTAATGCGCTACAGGTTTATATTTTAATTTTGCATTTTTCTTATGTTTAAATATTTCTTATTTAAAGTAAATATAGAACCAAATTTCTCGCCCTTTAAATCCATAGCTCACTTTTTGATTCAAGTATATCTAACGATGAAAAAAAGGGTTTCTGGTCTTATATCGTCTGGAAATAAGGTTAATAACATCTTGATGGGAAATCACAAATAATAATAAAATTCAAATCTAAACAAATTAATCAAAAGATAAAAAGTTAAATCATCTTTCGTGTACAAATAGTAAATATGCCCCCCATTAGTTTAGGCAATATTTTAGTTTGTACTTGTCTCAAGTGAAATTTAAGCACTCATAAGTTTAGAATCGGAGGGAATGGACACAAACAAGTTTTTATTATATTTGGTGTAACTTGTCTTACTACCTCTCCATGCTATTTACCCATTTAGGCCTAGACCTCTACCAATGAGGTTGGGAAAAATAATATATCATTTATAAGTTTGCACTCGTATTTGTGTGGAGGGAGATCGGTACGCCATTCAAGAAAAAATATCTTAGTGCACCTGGTCAGATACTTAGTGAGATCTAACCCGCTTTTCACCATCAATCTGGACATTACGAAACTGACATACTGTCCACGTTCTTAATGGTGGCGGTGCGATTTACATATCTAATCTGGTAGAAAAAGTCGGTTGAAATGTACAAATAAATAAAAGATTTTGTGTTTTACTTAATTAGATTTAAAATGAAGTTTTTTTAACAAATGTATTGTTAGAGTAATCAGATCTCACAGGTTAGGATGGGAAGTACATTTAGAGAGAATTGGAGAATTATAACTAAATTCAAAATATTGACTGGCAAATATAATTTGGAGAGACAAGTGGGAAGACCCAGACGCAGATGAGAGGATATATTATACTGTACCTTAAAGAAATAGGGTGTAGTGAGGTGGACTGGATTGAACTAGTTCCGGGTAGAGATAGATGTATTGAGGTGAACTGGATGGGGACAAGATAGTGATATGTGACATACTTTTGTAAGGGTGGTAATGAACTTTTGAGTTCCTAGTGCCATAGAGAAGTAAGTAAGTAAATGCATGCTTATTTATTTGGGGGAGATTGGAAAGCCATGGATTGAGAGTACGATAAGGTTCCCTAACTACCCTAGTTGAATTTATATCTCTAGTTCTATACCCAAAGTTGACAGTTTTGATATTTACACCACGTGTTCTTATGTATCTATTTACTAAAATAAACAAGGGAATTTGAGAGAATATTTTGATACAGAGCGTGTAGACTATCACTATTGAAAATTACTCCAAAAGAAATCTCACCTTACAATTTATCATGGAATTCTTCCCAGTTTATGGATTGGTTCATATAGCTATGATCGTAACTGCAAACTGTATCATCCGGACACAATAGAGCGGAAAATACATGAATTGGTAGAGGACTGTCACCCCCTCCCCAACACACACCAATCCCTTTTCGGGATATACGAGTACATTATTCTATGATTGCACATTGGACTCTCTCACTCCAACTTCCCGTTATTTAAGGGAGAGGAATTGTACGGTTGTGACAAATATACTGCTTCCCTTGGCCACTTGTTTTGTTTTCGAAAATGTTTGACCATCAATAGAAATAAAATGATTATATTAAGAATACATTGTAATAATTAAAATAGTAGTTATCAAAATAGCAAGGAAAATTTCAAAAATTGATTTTTTTAAACAAAAAAGATGTCGTTTTTACTCCTCAAAAATGTCCAAATAATTAATTTTAGAGTTAAGATATTTTTAAATAAAAGTATACACTAATATACAATATTATATATCCATATTTCTTTAAATATCCAAAAACAGGTAGAAATGAGAACTGGTAAACTATACTAATTGCTTTGTTCCTAAAACAAGGCAGGTGTTTAAAAATAATGATAATTTGGTCGGTTTTCTTAGCGTACGTAGCAATAAAATTAAAACATTGAATGAAAATTAATTATGCAAATGGGTTTATTTTGACGTATTTTTATTCATATCACCATTTTTTACATCCATTACTGTTCCCAGCCTAAGGTTTAGGTCAATTTTTGTATTCAAGTCATATATATTTCCAATGTTGGCTAGCTAGACTTGTCATAGCTTCATAAGCCTTTTAATTTAACTTGAGACTAGGGCAAACACAACATCCAATACCCGGCCGTTAAATTATCAATGTAAAAGGGTAGGCCCATATTTCACCAATGATATTTTTTTCGGAAACGTCGGAAATAGAACCCGGCTTAAGCTAAGGTGTCGGATCATTTTTATATAAACATCATAAATTCAAATGTAATTATTTTGGAAATAATATTTGAGGATAAGTATCCAAAACTTTGCTCTTAAATTATTATCTACCAATTTGTGTGTATCCATAAGTGTAGACCCTCAGAATATTGGATACATTTAATATGCTCCACACAGTAATCTTAATTTTTTATATACCAAGTTTGGTCTAGATCCATTCAAGATCATTTTATAAAATCGTATCATACATAAAACAAAAATTAAATTAAATATATTTTAATAATACTTGAGGTAGCGTATATCAAATTAAAAGTTTTTAGTGTTTTAAAGAAGTTGACAAATTCTTAAACTTTGTAACTGTGCTAACATATAGGAATAAAATTAAAGAGGTCAAAAATGGCATTGCTTGATGTTGTTAATATGAGGTCGTCTCTACATCTGTCTCATAATATTAAACTGAGAATATACAAAACTATAATACAACCCGTTGTTCTTTATGGTCTTATTTTTATAAAATTGTCTAGGAAAGTGGCAAATTAATTCAAATAAATTTCATGGCAAAGACACATCAACTAGAACATACATATTGATTAAAACATGTAATGTGCTGTTTAAGCTCAGCATAGCTCAACTAGGGGTTTATGCAATTCACTTAATCGTAACCGAATAGTAGTAAAAATGATTCATATTGGACAGTTCTGTAGAAGTTCTTTATTTCTCATGCAAAGAAATGGAAACAAATAAGATAATTTTTGTACATGAAATTTAAGCGTATTATAAATATTTATGATTGATCCAAAATCTTATTATAGACTTTCTTAGATATTACAAAAGCTTTTAAATATATTTATAATCTAAGTAGTGATGTGGAATGTATAGACCTAGCTCAAGATAAGGATAGAGGGCGTACTTTTGTAAGTGCGGCAATGAACTATCAAGTTCCTAATGCCATAGAATAATTAAGCAATTAATTGAAAAGCCAACTGTCCTTGAAAGTTTTATCAGTGACCTTAAAATATTTTATTTAAAAAATAAAGATTGACGGCAGTTTCGCTAATACGAAATAGGTTAAGCTAACTTTTATTTTCCAGTGAATAATTTAACCTAACAAAACCACCATTTAAGACACATATGAGGCCACGGAAATGTTTTTTATGTCGATAAAGCCGAGGAACCAAAATAAATTGTTAACTTTGCATCAAGATTCGCTCGCTTATGTTGTAATAACACCTATATAAGTAATCCAAAGGTTTGTAGTTTTTGTGTAAATATTCGCTCTCATATGGGGAGACATTGTTGAAATGGGAATAAAAAACAATTAAATATACTGTCTTAGAAACAAAACTAAATAAATCTAATTTACATGAAAGACCATAAAGTAACTGAAAATATTCCAACATCTACGTCGAAAACCCAAGCACTTTAACAGTGACTCCCATAAGTGGAGGTATTGTTGCAATTAATACCAAAGTAAATAGTTTTAATCTAATATTACAATACAAAACTATGTTTACGTAATTTAAATCAAAGCCATAAACATCTTATAAAATAGCTAAATTTAAGAGGAAAATGCGATCTGACGTTAGGGTATTATTACAATACACAAAATTTAAGTTTAAATGTGCTATCTAATAAACAGAAATAAATTATATTCTGAAAATTTAAAAACAACGCTCGGGCACAGGAATCGAACCCGAAATCTTTGACCTAGTACACCAATGCTCTAACGACTGAGATATCCAGGAATCGTACCGTGGGTATGGTCGCTCTTCACTCATATTTTAAGAGTGCTATATAGCTAGCCTCTTACTTCACAGTGACGTATTGGAAGCGAAAATGTCATGCTAGGGGGCTGGACTAGCCAGCAGGACAGTAGTCAGGTATTGGCTCAGTGATTAGTAGCTTGAGCGCATTAGTTAGAGGGTGGGGGATGGCTGTACTTCCCCTTCTTTCAGTCTACTTCTGGTCGGCACTCTCGACGCACAAACAGCAACGAGAGGTAATGTCCCCCAAAACCATGCTACCCGCTAACACAAGCAGGGAGTCCAAATGGCATTGTTATCTGTTCTCTAAACAAACATTTTAAAGGTTCAGGTGGTGGTTCAAATAAAATAAAGGTTACTATTATTTTCGATTACTATAAGGTTCCGGTTCTTTTAAATTATACCAACACATTTTTTTGTTTTAATTTAGCACAACATCCTACTACACGAAAGGCTTATACGTTTATGTTTATTTAAGACTAAGTAAGGTTTACACGATAATGTTCATTTAAGAATAAGGAAGGTATATTTAGGGAATGTATATGAACCTACATATGCGTAGAAGGAGAGTGAAAAATCACTCAGTAGGCCCTATAAAACCACTTTCAATACTCCTGACCTAGATTCTAATATCAATCTTCCTATCATTGATAGTCTAGTATAGACCATGCAACCAGGTACACCCAGGTGACCCGGAGATTATATTAGACCTAATTACATATTTATAACAATACGGTTAACTATGTAAGTGAGTATAATTATATAGTCACAATTATTTTAACCAGAAATAACGATAGTATATTGGAAATTAGGAGAAGAATAAATTACTCGGTCAGCAAGTTGTTGATAATCTCGCCTGCTGTCAAGGAATGTATAGGTTTGAGTAAGCAAAACAATTATTTTACCGGTTGTTCTCTAGGGTTGTTAAACGTGGTCTCCTACCTTATCTTACCGTGTTTGAAAACAAGGTGCTTGGAAAAATTCTTGGTTTTCAAAAATGTATGAGTCTACTAGGAAGTGAACGAGGTTACATAATGATGAGTTACATGCCTTATATTCATCACAAGACATTGCTAAGATAATAAAATCCCGTAGATTATGGTGTGCAGAGCATGCATCGTGAATGAAATAATATAGAAGCGTGTTCAGGGTAGTGACTGGCAAACCCAATGGGAAGAGGTCAGTGGGAAGACCTAGTGCATATAGGATGATAACAATATTAAGGACCTGACAAAGATAGGGTGTAATGAGGTGGACTGGATAGTGCTATCTCAATATAGAGATATGGTGTAATGATGCGGACTGGATATAACAAGCTCAAGATAGGGATAGGGTGTAATGAGTCGGACTGGATACAACTAGCTCAATATAGAAATAGGGTGCAATAATTTGGGTTGGATAGAACTAGCTAAAGATAGAGTGTAATAAGTTGGATTGGATAGTGCTAGATCAAGATAGAGATAGGGTGTAATGTGATGGATTGTATAGAACCAGCTAAAGATAGGGATATATTGTAATCAGGTGGACTGGATAGAACTAGCTCAAGATAAGGATAGTGTGTGATAAGGCGGACTGGATAGAAATAGGGTGTAATCAGGTGGGCTGGATACAGTTGTTCAAGATAGAGATAGGGCGTAATAAGGGGGACTGTATAGAGCTAGCTCAATATAGAGATATGTTGTAATGGTGTGGACTGGATATAACTATCTCAGGATAGAGATAGGGTGTAATCAGGTGGACTGTATAGAACTAGATCAAGATAAGTATAGTGTATGATGAGGCAGACTTGATAGAAATATCTCAAGATTGATAGGGTGTAATGAGCTGTACTGGATATAATTAGTTGTAATGAAGTATACAGGATATAACTAGCTCAAGATAGAGATATGGTGTAATTAGAGGGTCTTGATATAACTATATCAAGATAGGGATATGGTGTAATGAGGTGGACTGGGTAGAACTAGCTTAAGATAAGGATAGGGTGTAATAAGGTAGACTAGATATGACTAATGAAACAAATAGCCGAAACTATTGTTAATGCATTTTAGTGGGGATAGTCCCTCATAGATATCATATTCTGAAAATTTAAAAATGACACCTGGACATGGGTTCGATTCCCGTGTCCAGGTGTCATTTTTCAATTTTCAGAATATGATATCTATGACTAGCTCAAGATATGGATAGGATGTACTGAGGTGGACTGGATATAACTAGTTCAAGATAGTGATGTGGTGTAATGAGGTAGACTGGATGTAGCTATCTCAGGATAGAGATAGGTTGTAATGAGATTGGCTGGATAGAACTAGCTAAAGATAGGGACAGAGTGTAATGAGGGGACTTGATAGAACTAGCTAAATATGGCGATATTATGTAATGAGGTGGACTGCATATATATATATATATATATATATATATATATATATATATATATATAAAAATAGAAAATGTATNATATATATATATATATATAACTAAAGCTAGGAAATGGATGTATTCATGTGGATTGGTTAGGACTTGTTCAAGATTTAGATATGGTGTATTCAAGTGGAATGGATAGAATTGGCACAAGCTATGGGTAGGGTGTAATTAGGTGGACTGGACATAACTAGCTTAGGATAGGGATATGTTTTAATGAGCTTGACTAGATATAGCTAGCTCAAGATAGGGATAGGTAGTTTACTTTTGTAAGGGAAGCAATGAACTTACGGGTTACTAATTCCATATAGTAAGTAATTAAGTAAGTATGTGAACAGCAAGCAATACACTGCAAATAATTTAGCGCACAATCAATACGCTTAAAAGAAGTAATACTTCTGTTCTTTAAGGGTTACTTTCCTGTGAAGTTGGTTTATGGATTAATTCTGCACCTTTATCCCTGCCAAAACTATAAAACCAAGAAACTATCTATTGGTAGACATGTCAAATGTAGTTCTAGAAACCCATGCATGGTATTTAAAAATTCACGAGAGTAGTATTATTATGATCAAGATACAGAGATTTGTATAATTGTGGGGTCACTGTAATTAATTCAACACCTTTGCATGAATGTACACACACAAATAAACGACTTTACGGACAATGTGTGGATCACGAGTTTAGAAGTAGCAACACCCAAAGAAATAAGCTTAATGTTAAAAAGGGAAGATTGACTTTTTATGGTGGTGTTTGGTTCCACAAAACGGCCAATGAATAGTAATTTTAGTTATGACTACTCGTTGTAATAAAAATATATATATTTTGTTATTTGGTTTTTGGCAAATGTAATTATCATTGATTTAACACTTGTACCTTCTTAATGTGTGTTCACAACATACTTATGACATAGCCCTAAGGCTATTCAAGTGTTCTAAAAAGTTTTTTGAATTTTATTTCATAGTTTAACTTTTCCACGTTCAATGGTTTCCTGATGAAAGTTCCAAACAAAAGGCAAGCTTTTATTTCAATATTTCTTTGCCTAGGATATCATGGTCTTAGTTTTGAATCTTTGAGACTATTACATTCTAAAAGTGTAAATATCTCAGTGTTAACTTATATTTCGGCCTAAAATTATTTTCCAAACACAGGTATGTAATAAGGAATCTTCTTTTAAATCAAATGTGTGATTCATCTAAAACAGAGCTGGGCAACATATTTTGCAATGGAGCCACAGGTGTGGCAAATGAGAAGTATAATTCGCCACTCCATGTAGAAATAAATTGAAAAATTAGAACAATTGAACAATTTAAATCAGAAACCACTCAGTTCGTAAGATAGTTGAGTCAAGTCTAAAGTTTAATGGAGGCTCGTGTGTGCAACTCTTCCGATGGAGTCGTTTTTATTCATAGATGTTCCCGGGTCGTGGTATTTAACAAATTATGTTATAACATTAATATATATGTGTGTGTATATAATTAGATATCTATATATATATATATATGTGTGTGTATAGTTTTATATATATATTTCATTTCGTGAAATGATTTTCTCTAGCATATATAGTTTGTACGGGCCTTGACTGGTTAGCCAGCTACAAACCAACTCAAGACCAGTGCTCTATGTGCGCACAAAGATTCCCGAAGAATCAAGAACTTGCCTACCCACCCTCCCCCTAGCAGTGGTCGATTAAAGTCCCGTGATTTGTACAAGAACCAAGCAGCCTAGAAGGATATTTACTGCTTACGCCTGGCTTTTTCTTCTCTGCTTCGCTCTCTGATGAAATAGCGTAATAGTATATTGCTTAACCTATTCCCGGTAAACAAGATGTACAACAGAAATGTACCATCTCGATGCAATGAATACTTTTCGAGTTTACTAGTAACAAACAAACAAAAAAATAAACAGACAAAAAGTCTAAAAATAAATTATTTGGTCTTACTTTTGTTAGTGTTAATTCAAATTTTTTATGGATCTTCTATTTTTTTCTGAATATTATTGATTTTGGGAAGACCAAATAATTTATTATTAGACTTTGTGTATACCTTAGAATGTATTTTATATAATTATCTATATCTCTAATACAAATAAAACAATTGTCGCTCTGTGTGTCTGCTGCCTTAGACTTAAGGAACTGCTTAACTGATTAAAATTCAGATTTTATTATATTATGTAGATATTTACAGGAAAGGTTTTATGTTATTGATCCAATTAATTTAATCAAATAAAATCGACGTTTTTCAAATAATTGGTCTTAAACGCGTGAAATATTATATATTCTCTTATTCTCTATATTTTGATCGAAAAATACAAAGAGTTATAATTACAAAATACATTTTAATAGTAAATTCAAACATGAGTCATATTTTAGTTTTGTTGGTGGTTTTGAAATCACAGATCGTGTAAAGAGTTTTCTGTACTTGTACGTTCGATTGTATCTAAATAACTTCTGAATAGATCTGAATGTAGTAATTTTGATATGAAATTTAATTAATATAGGAAGCTTATAAGCTATTTAAAATCATTAATGTATACAAGTAGCTGAGCAGTAACGCTAGAGGCAATACATGTGTTTTATTTACAATTTACTTTACATCCATTACTGTTTCCAACCTATGGCCTGCATCAATTATTTTATTCCAGCAATATATTTTCCGCCACCGACTTACTAGACCTGTCGTGGCTTCACATGTCTTATAATCTAACTGTAGACTCAGACAGCCACAACATGCAGTCCTCAACCGTCAATTCATTCCCGTGAAAGAGTTAACCATTTTTTTTTTAATCTATGGCGAAATTTGGGCTATGTCAGGAATCGAACCCAGGACTATTCGCTCAGTAGACAGACACTCTACTGACTGAGCTGAGGGGTCGGATTATTTATATTCACTGTGAAGTGTAAAAAGCTTGGACTGTATCACATGTAGCTACTTAGATGACTAGAAAAAAATTAGAACCGATTATATATTATTATTATTATTATTAGCACCGCGTCTTACTACCCGTTCGGGTTATACGCACTTACACTAATGTGTAATGGTAGGGTGATTGTGAGATGAAATGGAGGACCTACAGTTTAACGTGGAATCCGAACCACGGTGGAGGCCTGGCATTCCTCACATTCACAAGATGTCTTGTCAGAGGTGAAGGAAGGGTTTAGTAATCAGATAAATTTGTCCCGGGACTGAGGATTGAACCCCGGCCGCCAGCATAGGAGTCTGACACCTTACCCCTAGACCGCCAGGTCACCCCGATTATATAGATTAGGTGATAAGTTAGGGAGTTTCGGATTCAAACGTCAACCTACAACTGCATGCAAGAGTAACTAAATATAAGGTAGAAGGCCAATATGAAATTTTAAATCGATCGTCTCCGTGCGTACACAAAAAAAATTATCCAAATTGTTTTCAAAGAGATACGTTAACGGGCATGATGGATATCACAAATACTGTTTACGGCATACTGATTATGGATACTCGGCAACGATCCTTTTTTGAGCGTTGGCGATAGACAATCTTTCAATCTTCACATTATTGTGGAGCTGTGCAGATGAGCAGTCTCATAAAATCTTGAGTATGTGTGTAGGCCTAAGTAAAACAATAAGGGCAGTGACCATGGTATTTTTAGTCTTAGCTTGAGCAATGAGGGGGAGTAATTTTATTCAGGATTATTCACTGAGCTATACATTTAGATGTCCATATAGAAAAATGGACAATGCATATAATTTATAACAATTAATGTAAATGACGTCACTAATAACATATGCGAGACACCATTAATAACCCTTTTAAAACTGTGCTCTGACGATTGCCTAGAGAAGACGCTTAATTACAACGAAATTGCTCTGTATAATGCTTGGAAAATTTAAAAGGTGCCAGTGCCGAAAGCAAGGTGTCTCTGTTGAGGAACCCCCAGATTAATAAAAAGTGATGTCCTAGGCCAAGTATATATCACTTATCCGAATAAGAGTGGGTTATTATTTGAGAATGCTTCTTTATATCGGCAATGGTTTAACTTCATTTGATAATGTACTTACCATGAATGATGTAGCCTACGCATTCTAGTAAATAATCTTGCAAAACACTGGGGCACTTATTAGAGAATGGCTTAAAATGGAGAAGTACTTTATAAAAGCTGTTTAGTGTTGCTCTTCTTATTTACTCAGACATTTGCCCTCCGTCATATTACTATTATTCACGTGACAGATCCTCTCCCAGTTTGACTCGTCCACAGGTAAAGCATGTCGGAATATATTGAAAATGTAATTAAAACAGAGCGATTGGTATACAATTTGGACTTTAACAAATATATTTTGTATACAGGTTAGAGTGAACTAAATCAAATCGTAAGGTCTCTCTTGGACAATAACATGAAAGACATTGTTTTGTATTCTTCTACCTGATTACTTCAACAGATTTGTACTCTGACTATTTGAGAGAGATTAAAAACGACCGGCCATTTTTTATATAAACTTTGAATATAAACAAACTTCTTGAATACAGAATAGCTTATCATATTCATAAAGGTATTATAGTGTTCTAGATCCAGATGGAAAAGTGTTCTTTTAGGATGTGCCTGAAGGTAAAGGAAATACTCTTATAGTTAATTTATACTTCGATAAGCTCAGGTTTGAGGGATGTGTGCCTTTGAAGTAGCTTCATAGGTTATGACCGTTACTTTGTTAAAAGTTGAAGAACAACGAAACAAAAATTAAAATTAATCTTGCACTTTTCTAACGACTCAATTGCCTTGAACAACATATTGAAGCAAAGTTTCACATCAAAATGACTGAAAATATTATCTCTTATACTATGGAATGAAAGTAAAAGGTCGTTTAATACCTCAATTGAGGATCTATATATAGACTTGAGAGATTTTAGGAGTAACCACGTGCTCATATAAGGCGTCATCATACTGTTCTCAGAAGAATTACGACAAAATATACCGGTCATTCCGAAAGTTACCGAAGCTGATGATGTCAACTCCTACCTGAAAAAATCCTACATGTCCCAACGATATGAAACTTTCCCTTTCAACCAACTTACGCATCAGCCTGTGTGAAAACAAAAATTAGACTTGTTTGTCTAAATATTACTGAAAATAGGAAATTGAGTATTTACAGATCACGAAGGTAAGGTGTCCAGGAATAACTCACAGATATGTGCCGCAGTCAAGGACAGCCGGGAATTGATACATTTTATTTATCCCAATATACGTCTAGTGTAAAACAAGCTTATTTCGTGGTTCCTGGAGCCAGCTATTCTAGCTCCAAAAATAAATGATCCAATAAAAATAATGATTTTATATGAGAACAGTTTGAAGCTCTATCCTGCACTTACATGTCTATAGGCCTAACCTTGTCTCATTTTTTAAATTTCTTTAAACTGGTCTGTTTTCCCATCCACGCTCTTAAATTGAAATTTGAACAACCATAATGTTGCTAAGTTAACTGTATAATGTACCCATTAGCAGATAAACAGTCTGCAAGACGTTAGCATAGAGAGGACTCTCATTACATGTTGCACTACGGAAGAAAGGGTCTTGATACTAAGAATACCCATGATTCCATCATACCTTATTCTAGTTTAAATGCATGCAATTTACTACCAAATGTTTGCCATGTGATGTTCTTCAACAAAACGCAAGGACATACTCTGAAGGTGGCAGGTGTTGATCTCCACGGAGAGTGTTTCTCACATGGACAACTATATGTGGTGTTTTCCCGTGATAGTTCTAGCATCAACCTATATATACTCAATCCTGATGATAAAACAAGTTTATTTACAGAAGCCTTGGCTTAAATTTGGTTATTTATTTCCTTCATTAAATACAAATACTCCGTGTTTCTAATCTTAAAAAGTAAATAATTAAAATACATTGAATTTTTAGATTCTGATATATATCTTTTATCAACTCTAAAGTATTCATCATGGTAATTTCTACCTACTACGCTGTATGATTTCTTCTCTGTATTGGTAATTAAAAACTCTGGTATTAGAACGTTATTGTTTTACCGAACATGTTTTTAAAACTGATGTTAACGCAAGCGATGCTGCGGGAAAAATCCAGTGTATTAATAAAATCAAAAACCAATAATAATAAAATTTGATTTAATAGAACAGGAAACATTTCAAACATTTCAAAAGGTACTATTTATTTAACGCTATTTTTTTAGCGAATCCTTAGGTGATGTTATTTTTAAAAACATTATCTAGTATATCAAAGAGGTTAAGACTATTTATATAATTAAGAAACAATGGATTTAATCAAGACATTAATCATAAATCTCATTATTAGTATTATTATTATTATTTGTATTTTAACTATTAATTGCGCACTGTACGCTTAGCATTATTTATTATTAGACTTTTATCACTACATTTTATTAAAAATCGTTGTGTTTTAATTATGAATTGTTCACTTTACGTAGTGCATTATTTAGTATTAGACTTTAATCACATTTCATTAAAATCGTTTTAATCAATACTGAATTTTACACTGTACGCTATGCTATGTTTACTTTTAGATAATCGTATGCATGAATATAAACCTAGATTTATTTATGTAATTCTCTGATCAAATTAAACTAAGGATCTGTATCGCTCCCTGTGTAATTCAAATTTTCCAAATAAAAACACTTTATAACCACCTATATGAATAATACGAAACGAACAGTTAAACTTGTTGTTTGTGTAGTTAGCTTAGTACCTAGAAACCAAACTAAATAAACCTAAAAGCAACACAATACAATTTCTGAACACACAGTTTGTCGCTGCGAACCTTCAACTGACAATAATAATGCCATAAGCACACATAATACATTTTATTGTTAAATTATATATTTACTCTTCATATTTGTTTTTCATCCCAAAAAATCGTTGCAAAGGAGATTTATAATTAGTTTGTTGGAGACCTGGCGGTCTAGGGGTAAGGTGTCAGACTTCTGTGCTGGCGGCCGGGGTTCAATCCTCGGTCCCGGCACAGATTTATCTGATTACCAAACCCTTCCTTCACCTCTGACAAGACATCTTGTGAATGTGGGGAATGCCAGGCCTCCACCGTGGTTCGGATTCCACGTTAAGCTGTAGGTCCTCCATTTCATCTCACAATCACCCTACCATTACACATTAGCGTAGGTGCGTATAACCCGAACGGGTAGTAAGACGCGGTGCTAATAATAATTAGTTTGTTGATATATCCAAACAACTCGTTTCAAAGAAGACTTATAAAATATTAAAGTTGATAAATACTGACAAATTGTAGATGAAAATGAAACCATACTAATATTAATTTTTTTACACTGCTTTGCTCGCTGATAAGACAGCGTAAGAGTGTTTACAGTGGTAGATTACCCTTTTTTCTGACAAATAAGGTGTACAGGCGAAGAAGATCCATCTCGATCCGATAAGAACATTTTGAGTTAACTGTCAAAAAATCAACAGACACAAATACAATTGGATGTACAGACAGACCTTAGAGAGTTTTGTTCTACTTACAGTACAAATACTACCCCCCCCCCCCAAAATAGAAGCTCCACATAAACTAGAATGTACAGAGAGGCCTTGGAATTTTATTACGTATGTGTATTTATATTTTAAATATTATAATATATATATATAGAGTATTAAAATTTAACTTTGATATTTATAGTGTTAATTATGTTTACTTATGGCTGAAGCTTGTAAGATTGCAAACAATGAAATTGATATTTCCAGATAATAATGATCAGTCAATATTTATTATTTACAAAAAAGTTTACTAAGTACTTTTTTTATTACAAAGGGGAAATACTCTCCAAACAATCCAATTCACTTTTATTCCTCAACATTTCTTCCTGCCATTTTAAGCAAACAAGCTTATAAATAATATTAACCAAACAGGATATCCACTCACTTCTCTTGCGAGTATGTATTCCTCCTCAGCCTATACAGTGATTACTTAGGCTTTCTTTACCTTCAGGTAACTTCTACTTTCAACTTAAATATTCCTTCTTGTAGATATTGGATCGAGCTGAGCGTATCTCAGTAATAATATCTAGTTCGTGATGCCTCATTCACCTCTCTGGTGTGCTTTCAAACTTTTCCTGCCAAGCTAGAGAGTATCCAAAATAAATTTACCAGATGAGAATAAAACCCGTGCACGATATCAATTGAGACATTTTCTTTGGAAATAAACAAAAATATGAAAATGGTAATGTATTTGAAAGACATTAAACGTATTTGAAATATATATTTTATTTCATTTCACTTAACCCTAAGGGATCCTATATACCCATCTGTAGGCCTTATTTTATAATTATTATTAAGTCTGTATTAAAATTTTATGATAATTAGTTTGATTTTACATAGACTTTTTTAGTTTATTATTATTAAATTGTGGTAAAAAACATATTTTATGTAAAATGTTTTATTAGCATGTGAGTTAGACAGTTAAATTAAATGAAATAAGCTCTCTTAAGTTAGTTAAAAACATAAATATTTACATAGTCAAAAATATATTACAGTTTATTGGAATGTATAAAAAGAGTAACTGCATTCACTGGGAAGGAAAGTGAGAAACTATATAATAAAAACAATCCTCTTAAATTTGACTGAAAATTTATTCCGACATGTCTGGCACAGTAAGCCCAGATTTGTGACTTTGCCCACTTGCATATAGAAAGTGTATATTACTATTGAGTGGGTAATCAGATTTTCAATATAACAATTACTTAACTAATAAAACTTATAAGTTAGAATAAAATCATCTATTAAATCTTAATCATACATAAAGCTAAGATTTAAGTTTAATTTTAATCATAAATATATTAAAATTTAAAGTTATTACGATCAAAAATTTAAACTCAATAAAATACTATTTCTTAGGACAAAGAAATCACATTTAGCAAACTTATTAAATTTTAGAGGAATGAATTTACAAGTTGAAAAACACAATAAAACTAATACATACAAAGGAATAAATAACTACTTTTATTCAACTCAGACCCGCCTCGGTGGTGTAGTTGGCTAATGCGCTAGTCGTGTTGAGCTTGACTGCTGAGGACGGGGAGATTGAGGCTCGAATCTCGGTTGGGTAACTGGGGGTGGTCTTTCCTAAATGGTTTGCCACTCTCCCTGCGCGAAAATGCGGGTTCACTTCCTCTAATTTAACCTTCTCAATTCCTAATCCATTAGCGTAATTAGTACTTAAAGCGTATAACCCGAACGGGTAGTAAGACGCAGTGGTAAATAATGATAATATTCAACTCAGATATCCCTTCACTTTTTTTAAACAATATTTTTTTCTATCAGAATTGAGAATATTTAAATTGTCTATTAATGTTTTGCTATTGGAAATTTATGTTACAGTACATGCTGTAGCTAAGATCGCTGATTAGACAGATGGCAGCTCAAACATGTACAAAGCTAGAATCAAGAAAATCGATGAGTGTATAAAGATTTTAAACTCTTTTATATTAAATTAAATCCATGACCAAAGATATTATTAATTTTTCAGTTATTTTAATAAATTCAAACAAGAAGAGAAAAATCGAATGCACTTACAAAATGTAAGCACACTTTTAGTCAAAGTCAAACAAAGTTACAGTACATGTCACAAGTTAATTCGTATTATTTCAGTAAAGATTATTTCCTAGACAATATGTATTTCAAACATACCTTTGCTAAATAATTTTAATTCATTTCGCAACAATTAAAAGCTCATACAAATTAAATAAAACTATTTTTTAGGTGTAAAATTGCTAAAGAGCTTTGAAAAATGTATTTCTCAGCTTGTGTGGTTCATTAAAAACGCCGTGGCCAACTCCAGCAGTATCTTATTTTATTTGCTCCATCCCAATATTTCCCCTCCCCCCCCACCCTCCCCCATCAAGCAATGGTTCATGCTTGTCATAGAGCTAGAAAGGGGCTGTATTTTACCCAAATAGTGAAAGTAAATTCTTGTGTGCGAATAGTGGGGAGTCACCAAACAAAATATTAAATAATTTTGCAAATGCTGATGTGTTGTGTTAAACTAAAAAGCAAAGGTTAAGAGTAGGCCTAATTTAACCAAAAGTTAACCAAACAGTATATTTATTTTGGTTGATTTCAAGGGCAGCTGGTTTTTAATAATGTCTATTTCTCCTTTTGTATCTTCAAATCAATTGATTAGCTAATGTTTATTGTTAAATTATTTCTTTTTCTAATGTATTTTAACCTAAAATATTAAATTGAATTTAGATCTTTCTTTTCTAAAATTTGAGAGTGCCGTCTATTGTGAAATATTGTCATAGTGAAATATTTACTATAAGAATGGCAGGTCTGACACTTAAAACCCCTTAGAACCATTCTCAGTCATCTTTAAATGTTATATTTTTTTCATTGTTAAAAAGAAAAGTTTATTTGTTTGATGAAGACTACATCAAGTTGAACTCGCTGGTCTTGGGTAAATTTCTCGCCTCAGGACACAATGTTCTTGGGTTCAAACCCAAACGGCGTCGACGGATTTTTATTGAATGATGTCAATCCCTATTACAACTAACTTGGGAAAGAAGTAAACCCATCGGTCCCGTGTTGATTGTGGCATGTAATAAAAACCTTGAAAAATAGGTTAAAATACCTATCACCACTAATTTGGTAAGCCCTTTCACTCTTACTCATAAAAATACTCGTGTGCTAATACAATGAGTCAGAAAGTGTACGATTGATACCTAAAAAAAAAAAAAATTGTTTATGACCGTTTATTATGATATCTGCGCCTCAATATTTAACGTAAAACATCCTCGAAAATGTGATATTACTTTTCGTGAAATTTTTTAATTTGATAAAACTTTATTATGATAAATTTTTTTTTTGTATTATTTCTGAAACTAATATAAAACATTACAAGAGTTTTGCTATGCATCCTTTAGACCTATAAGTTGAAGATAGTTATACCTTTTGGAAGTTATTGCACTACTATAGGTAAAACCATAAATACAAATATTGTTTTATATTATAGTTTTGTAAGCACAAGGCATGGTTTAAATATACATGGTTATTCAGATCTACAGGTAAAAAATTTCACCGGCTATAGGTGGTGACAATAAAAAATATTTACACGTTATTAATTTTCTGTCAGTGACTCCAAATCTTCAGCACTTAACAAGTGGATTGTGGAGTAAATTATGACTAGTAGCAGGCATTGAATTGCCCGACAAAGGGTACCCAAAAGGTACTCACTATCGTGTGTATCAGGAGATAGAGTGGTGGGAATGCCTGTGTTGGTTGGGGTGGTGAAATTTGTGTGTGTCCTACCCCCTCCCCCCAACCCTAAGGTGACTACAGCGCCAACTTTGACGATGTCAGAACATTTACCCCCTTGCCACTGAAAACACAGACCAGATAAGTCCCCGTGCGCACAGTTGCGGGTATACTTTTTCACTGATTTTTGGATGTTTTAACAAAGACTTAGGCCTAATAATCTCGTGATATTTGACTGTGCCCTCAAACAACATTATAGAAAATGTTTATATACACTACTTTTTTAATAAATTATACATATAGTTTCAACAATAATGTCTATAAAATACGATCCATCTTTTTTATAAATATAAACAAAGATCTTTATTCAAATAGATGTTACTACTTATTTTACAAAGACCAGAAATTAAATTTTAGTTTTCCATGGATTGTTAAAAATAGTATATTTACATTAAATACAAAATAGAGAATAAATATTGCATTTATTTTTAACTAACATCAATACATTTTGACTTGAATAAATAACTTCACATGAATACCCCTTTTTCAAACTGACCTAATTGATTAACTACTATTACTATTAATATTGATGTTGCAAATGTTATTTAAAATTATTGAATGCATTCGTGTACGTTTTATGTTTGTTTTTAGTACAAAGAATAAATGTAATACTGTTTTGATAGATTAGTTCACTTGAAGACAAGTTTGTTGAACTCCCCAATTGAGAGAACAGACGACTGGTTTGGCTAACTGAATTCTAAATCAAGACCTTTATACTTAACTTTGTGAGTGTGTGTGTGTGTGTGTGTGTGTGTGCGCGCGCGCGTGAGTGTGTGTCTTTCCATTCTCTCTTTCGTCTCTTCCCACATTCCTATTCGTTGTTTTGTCTGATTGTTGATTCCACCTCCCAATCTTCATCCTCTTTTCTCCCATTGGTCCAATGAAACATTTGAAAAAGTTTCAAGCTGAATCTCCGTTTACTTTGAGGGTTAAAATAACCATTAGTCATTGGTTAAGAGGAGGAGCTTGGGACTAACAACAACATTAATAATCTCTTGAGAATAATAAAAATGGAAAAGAACCAGAAGGGAGTACGATAGTAATAATAATAATAATAATAACAGTAATAAAAAAAGATGTTAAGAAAGAAGACTAGCATGTTGACCTTCTCAAGATCGGAGAAGCTGAGATGGGCTGTTATATTGTTGTAGTTGAGTCTGATTGTAGCTGTAGATTAACACACCTGAGGTATTTTCCAGTCTATCTGTTACTCTCCCTGGATCCAGACAGAGCCCAGTAGCCAACTCTATCAGACAAAGAGATGGTTTTTAATGGGTTTCAGGGAGCTACGGGAGCCATCAAAAGGATCTTTCTCTCTCACCCATTGATGTCAGTTTTTCCATGAACACGTATTGCTAACAAGCCTATACAATGACATTCTAGTCATAGAAAGTTAGTTAATTAATTTTAAATTTCATCTATTTATGATTTGTTTTTTGTTATTGATAGAATATACTGTAATCAATAATGAAATGTTTACTTTAATTTATAATAATACAAATTAACACACGTGTTTAATATCAAATATAGGCTATTGCTTTTTCGGCTGGCATTTAAATGGTTTCAAAATAAGATAGTAATTAATACATTATTCATACATTAGTATACTATTATATAATTAAAATATTACTTCTACTTATTGGGTGACCTGGCGGTCTAGGGGTAAGGTGTCAGACCTCTATGCTGGCAGCCGGGGTTCAATCCTCGGTCCCGGCAAAGATTTATCTGATTACCAAACCCATCCTTCACCTCTGACAAGACATCTTGTGAATGTGAGGAATTCCAGGCCTCCGCCGTGGTTCGGATTCCACGTTAAACTGTAGGTTCTCCATTTCATCTCACAATCACCCTACCATTGCACATTAGCGTAAGTGCGTATAACCCGAACGGGTAGTAAGACGCGGTGCTAATAATAATAATTCTACTTATTTTCAAACTTGACTCTTACTACCCGTCCGGACTAACTGTATTTTTACAATAATAAGTTAGAGATGGATAATATGGAATTTATAAAAAGAGTACCTGCATTTACTGAGAAGGAAAGTGAGAAACTATATAATAAAAACCATCCTCTTACATTTGACTGAAAATTTAATTTCGACATGTCTGGCACAGTAAGCCCAGATTTATGACTTTGCCCACTTGCATATAGAAAGTGTATATTACTATTGAGTGGGTAATCAGATTTGCAATATATCAATTACTTAACTAATAAAACTTATAAGTTAGAATAAAATCATCTATTAAATCTTAAGCATATATAAAGCTAAAATTTAATTTATGTTGTTGTTGTTTAGCCTATCTTAATACCCGTTCATCATTTCATCAATAAATGTATTTATCACATGGATCATATATTTCTATAGCACTAGTTTGCAAACAGACCAATATTTGTATATGTTACTCCCCACCCATTCGTGAATCTGTCCAGTTCCTTGATCGGGTAAATTTCTACCCATTACATGACCTGGCCTCTTCTCCTGACCATTTCACGAACGTGGCTAAAATATTTATTTTGTTAGTAGCTACATCACGCATACAAAATAAAATTCCTTTAAAAATGGTTTGTGTATTTATGCTTTAAGAGCTTTGGCAATTTTTAAACAATCTGGCAAATATTTAAAATTTGGATATACCTATAATATATATTTAATTTAAACTTATTATTTCCCATCTTTATTTAAAACAAATATATTTAAATTTTTAATGCTACTTTTGTTTGATTCATTGTTAAATCAAAGTTAAATGCGCTGTAATAAAACTTTGATGTCCTGTGTGCGTACGTATGTACTCAAACATTCCTAAAAATCTATGACCAACGTTAATACAAAATTACACCCATGTTTTATAACCTTATTATGTCTTAAACTAGGCTAATTAAATTTAGAGGAAATCCATCCAAGAGAAGAAGTGAATTAAAGAAACTAATGTTTGAGTTTATTTAATAAATAAACAACGTGATGAATACACAAGACCTGGAAAGTAATAAAATTTCTTCTGTGTTTGTCTAAATACGGAAATAAAGTACATATGACATAATAAATGGATATTTAATAAGTCTCTACTTAAATAGTCAAGTTAAATTGTTAACGGCATGTCGCTTTCTCAACTCGAATAGAAAAGTTACATGTAACATAAATTTAATGTGTGTTTTTGTTTTTTGTTTTTTACATCTTGCCTTACTACCCGTTTAGGTTATACACTTATGTTCTTATTACACTAATGGTTTCAGAGATTAGGGAGGTTATATTGATAGGAAGCGTACCCGCATTTGTGTATAAGAAGAGTGGAGCCCAATATCACTTTGAATGATGAACCTCCCAGCCACATCACTATTACGATAGCTCACGAAAAGTAAGAAATGAATATAGATCATTCATTCTTTTACTGAAATAATAGCATTGTGCTACTTTTTGCTTTCTAAACTGCACGAAAGCAAGAATTTTGAGTAGGATGTAGATATATAAAACATTTTGTAACTCCCCTGGAGAGAGAGTTTAAGATAACTGATGGAAACACTTTGAATGCATCCTTGTTTGATTAAATCTCGGTGACCTGGTGGTCCAGGGGTAAGGTGTCAGACTTTTATGCTGGCGGCTGGGGTTCAATCCTCGGTCCCGGCACAGATTTATCTGATTACCAAACCCTTCCTTCACCTCTGACAAGAAATCTTGTGAATGTGGGGAATGCCAGGCCTTCACCGTGGTTCGGATTTCACGTTAAACTGTAGGTCCTCCATTTCATCTCACAATCACCCTACCATTACACATTAGCGTAAGTGCGTATAACCCGTACGGGTAGTAAGACGCGGTGCTAATAATAATAATAATTATTATTATTATTATTAAATCTCGGCCCCTCAACTGAATGCCAGAAGTTCAAACCTTTACACAAAACTTGAAAATACAATTTAAATATATCTATATATATATTCTTAATAAAGAATAATTTTTATTTTTTTCTACATGTATAAAAATACTATACATGGATACTTTCAAAGTACGATTTCATTCTACTCCTCACTGTACGTACCAGCACGTCAATCAAAATTGTATGAAACGGATATATCCATTTGTGTGGTTGCCCGGGAATTTTCATCCGAAGGATTTAAACCTTGGTTGGGAAATTTTAATGGAAATCGCACAGTTGTAATCTTTCAGGTTTTGTGGAGATCAAACCAAATGAAAACTGGTGTTATCCACACTCACTGTGTACATAATGATTTCCTGGTACATTGGCCAAGAGCGCTGAGGCATGCAAAACTAGGACACTAGAACTGAACATATATTCCTGAAAGAGTCCAGTTCTAGTTGAGGCTAAGACTGGTTAGGGTAGTCCCTTTTGAATTTTTTTTTTGTCGTGAGATTGATATTAGACACGAATACGTGTATAAAAACCTCGTTTTAAATAAACTATTATTATTATTATATAATAATAATATTTAGCACCTCGTCTTACTACCCGTTCGGGTTATACGCTTTAAGTACTAATTACTCTAATGGATTAGGAATCGGGAAGGTTGAATTAAAGGAAGTGAACCCGCATTTGCGTGGAGGGAGAGTGGAAAACCATTTAGGAAAAACCACCCCCATTTCACCCGACTGAGATTCGAACCTCGATCTCCCCGTCCTCAGCAGTGGAGCTCAACACGACAAGCGTGTTAGCCAACTACGCCACCGAGGCGGGTTATTATTATTATTATTATTATTATTATTAGCATCGCGTCTTACTACCCATTCAGGTTATACGCACTTACGCTAATATGTAATGGTAGGGTGATTGTGAGATGAAATGGAGGACCTACAGTTTAACGTGGAATCCGAACCACGGTGGAGGCGTGGCATTCCCCACATTCACAAGTTTAAATAATTAAATATGATCCTTGAAAACTTTAACTTACTTTTTAAAATTAGCCTTTTCTGGTTTTCTATTCTAGATACACATATGCTTCCAAAGACTTTTTTTAATCTACATCTTGAAACGAATACTCCTAGATGCAATTTTCGTGACCTAGACCGACAGCCTAAGTTATAGTTAATTTATTATAATAACGTTGCAAAAAAAACACCAAAATAATTATAAAAATTATGTGACATTGTAAGACTTTTTCTTAGAATAATTATTTTAAAAAAAGTATTTAACAATGCAAACATTGTTTAAGATCAATAACAGTGTTCGTTTAGAGATATGGAATGTTAATTTTATAAATTACAGTAATTTTCACACAAAATAAATAAAATGATTTTAGAATACAAACATGATAGGCACAGCCTTAACGCAAAGTATAGAATGACCTATAATAAGGGATTTAAATGAGTTTAGCTTATAGGAACTAGACCCGCACTTGCATGATGGGAGGATAGGAAAACCATATGCGTAAAACCACCACCAGTTTACTTGGTGGTACTTGGAACTTCAAACTTTCCTCCAACGGTTGACCTTGGATAAATTGGTGTCACGTCTGTCAAAAAGGTTAAAAGTAACGATTACGATTTTCAGATTTCCTGATAGATTCATCATTGGGTAAATTGGACACTTCCCCTTTATAAGTGAGGATTTGAAGGTTGAATACAGGGTGTTGCGCTTGTTCTAAAGTTGAGAAAATGTTTACGTAATTTTCTTATAAAATAAGTTGGTTCAGGAAGTGGACGTTAATGACTCATAATGAAACCTAATAGACTTATTTCAATTAAAATTTAATGGAATTAAGGTCATCACTAGATGTTGAAATGTCGAGTCTTTGAACCACATTGTTTTTCCTATGTCATCAACTCAAATACGGGGTTAATATTTTATCCATCGGCGCTATACATTCACTCGGCTCTTTGGTTGGTTAGATCTGACTGCACAATTTGGTAGAAAGTAGATGTATTGTTATTATTGTTAGCACCGCGTCTTACTACCCTTTCGGGCTATACGCACTTACGCTAATGGGTAATGGTAGGGTGATTGTGAGTTGAAATGGAGGACCTACAGTTTAACGTGGAATCCGAACCACGGTGGAGGCCTGGCATTCCTCACATTCACAAGATGTCTTGTCAGAGGTGAAGGAAGGGTTTGGTAATCAGATAAATCTTTGCCGGGACCAAGGATTGAACCCCGGCCGCCAGCATAGAAGTCTGACACCTTACCCATCGGATCTTAAAATAGAGATATTTACTAAAATCTCGTAAAATTTGGAAAAAGAAATAATATTTACTGTTGCATAAACATTCCACAAAAGAGTATAGATGTAATAATATACACTTACCAAAATATTGAGAAAAACGGAGCATTTCTGTCCAATAAAGAGCATAACAATCAATTAAAGGTTTCTATGTATTCCATAAAAAAATGTACATGTTTGCTTATAGCTCAGAGACTTTGTTTTTATAGAAATACATTCTGGATAAAATTATTAGTAATTCTTACCGTAGATCTACTACAACCTTACTCTGATAAGCTATTTCGTGGGTAACTCATATAATTGCGGTTTTATGATCAAAATCGAAGCGCCCTTAAAATCTTTTTCATGGGAAAAAGATGATTGTCATTTTGTTTCTAGTGATAAACGATACCTAGATATAAAATTTAATACAACTCTTTATAGTGGATTTTGAGAAAATTTATTTTATCTTTTTGGCCCTTCAGTAAACTACCCTTAATTTTATAGTTAGATATCTAATTTTAAAAATTCAACGGTGGCACCCTTATTAAAACTCTAGATACCAAATCTTAATACGATCGGTAAAAGGGTTTCAGCTCTAGTCGGAGATATAGATTGAAAGACGGCAACAAAAAAAAACAAAACAATATTTTGTCTCAGGGGGTCATGAAACGTAAAATGTTATCAAAATCTCGATTTCGATTATTTTGACGATCACAATATTTCTCTCTTCAACGTGTAGAGAGAAAGTAAAACATGAATGGCGATATATTTATGGTACGCCCCAAAATCTAAAGCAGAGGTAAACACCAGCTCTCATTCGAAGGGAGAGGAGATAATCACTAAATTATTATTATTATTATTAGCACCACGTCTTACTACCCGTTCGGGTTATACGCACTTACACTAATGTGTAATGGTAGGGTGATTGATGAGATGAAATGGGGGACCTACAGTTTAACGTGGAATCCGAACCACGGTGGAGACCTGGCATTCCTAATCACTAAATCAAATGAAAGTGATTCTGCCAATGTTTAACCTTGCATTCCTGGTCTAATTCAAAGCATAAATCTATACTACCAGTGCTGATGGTATAATGGAAGGGGAATGGAGTTAAGGGAAGTATTTTTGCAGTTTTTATAGCAAAAAACTGTTTTAGGGGAAAAACAAAGAAACTATTTATTCTGTGGATAGGTTTAGTTTAATTTTATACACGACAGTTTCTCAACAGTTCTTGTATGACTATCATAGGTATGTTGACATTTAAACAGGAAGTATTTTAATAAAGAAAAAAGTTATTGATCAAATGCAAATACTTTCACGAAATATATTAAAAACTGTTGATATTACTACATATTATAACATACATAATTTCCTAATGCGCGTGTTTCTTAACACACTTTCCAGAAGCCCTTAGATGACCTAGAAGGCTAAATAAAACCTTTCACATTTATAGTATACACCACCGGACAAATCCTAATGGATTGATTTTTTTTAAAAATAAAAATGGATTTATTTACTTTAATCTCACTCTATCCACTCTTATGAATTAACTGACAGAAATTTATTATTTTACAAACAAAGCCCAATAAATTAAAGGTTGGTGACCTGGCGGTCTAGGGGTAAGGTGTCAGACTTCTGTGCTGGCGGCCGGGGTTCAATCCTCGGTCCCGGCATAGATTTATCTGATTACCAAACCCTTCCTTCACCTCTGACAAGACATATTGTGAATGTGGGGAATGCCAGGCCTCCACCGTGGTTCGGATTCCACGTTAAACTGTAGGTCCTCCATTTCATCTCACAATCACCCTACCATTACACATTAGTGTAAGTGCGTATAACCCGAACGGGTAGTAAGACGCGTTGCTAATAATAATAATAATAATAATAATAATTAATTAAAGGTTAGGTTTTGTTAGGTCGGTATAATCAACCTGTAGTAGGCAGGCCAAAAACTAGTTTAATATTTAACTAAACGTATATTATGAATCAATATTTTAATTATAATTGTTTTTTTATCTAAACAGTAAAAAAAAGGACCTTAACTAAGGTTACTTTCGACTCCAGATGAAGGTTTCAATGTATAGTCAGGTTGTTGTTCCTCTTTATAATTGTTCCCTTGAAGTACTTGTCAAGTACTTTGTTCTGTGTTGGTGTGACCCGACCCATCTCGTGTATGTATTCTAAGCTAGCGAGCAGTGGGTCCAACACGGCAGATATATGAGGTGCAAGGATAATTGGCTCATGGGCCCACCACACCTTCCACCTTACAAACCTTCTAATATATCAGTCGGGCACCTCGGAGAGCCATACGTGCAACACTGGGATAACAGCCTCCTGCCTCACACCAACTCGACTCTATCGGCTTGAACAGTGGGTTTTTTTCATTGGTATTTTGGCCGAGTGGCTAAGACGTAGGACACGCATTGTAATTAGTCACCGTCACCAAGAAGGTTGGAGTTCGAACCCAATCTGGGTGCGATGGGAGTGGTTTCCTAAATGGGATTTTAACTTTGGTATTCACGTTCTCTTCACACACTATGGTTAGAGATAGTCTTAGCTTTCCCTGTTTTACACTTACAATCAATAATATATTGTTCTTTTATTAGTTCAATTTGAGTGAAAGTAGACCCGCCTCGGTGGCGTAGTTGGCTAACGCGCTAGTTGTGTTGAGCTCGACCTTCGAGGACGGGGAGATCAAGGTTCGAATTTCGGTCGGGTAAACTGGGGGGTGGGGGGGGAGTTCCTAAATGGTTTTCCACTCTCCCTCCACGCAAATGCGGGTTCACTTCCTCTAATTCAACCTTCCCAATTCCCAAATCCATTAGCTTAATTAGTACTTAAAGCGTATAACCCGAATGGGTAGTAGGACGCGGTGCTAAATAGTAGTAGTTTAGTGAAAGCATGCTGCTAGATACTTTGCCTACCATAACTAAGCAAACCTACTAAGGAGGATGAATTGTAACAAATTGGATATGAAAGCACACAATTAATACAATTACCTTGAGTTTCTGAATGGTCCTGAGCTGGTTACTAGCTTATTGCACATAACACATAATTAGATACTTGCCTGAATAAATTAATTGGCTTGATGTACTTTTTAAACAAAGGCTTATATTAGAATATTACTGATAAACCAAATTAATAATACCATTCCTCACACATCCTTATATAACATTAGATAATTATTGTTAATAAAAACCATATGAATGTTATTATACAAATAACTATGATTTAAAACAGAACCTCTATACAAAGCCGAGTATTTGATATAATTTATTTGTAGCAAAGTCAAATTATTAATAATAATTCGGAGGACCTGGCGGTCTAGGGGTAAGGTGTCAGACTTCTGTGCTGGTGGCCGGGGTTCAATCCTCGGTCCCAGCACAAATGTATCTGATTACCAAACCCTTCCTTCACCTCTGACAAGACATCTTGTGAATGTAGGGGAATGCCAGGCCTCCACAGTGGTTCGGATTCCACGTTAAACTGTAGGTCCTCCGTTTCATCTCCCAATCACCCTACCATTACACATTAGCGTAAGTGCGTACAACCCGAACGGGTAGTAAGACGTGGTGATAATAGTAATAATAATCTTTCAAAATATATATAAAAAATTGTGCCTTTTTATGAACCAGAACGGAGTATTTTTGCCTTTCATTAATGGTCGCACTGTCTAAGAAAGAGGTTTTAAGCTTAAAAGTGCGTGATGATCACAAAATAATCAACGAATTTAGTGGAAGGCCACATCATAATCGATTAATGTTGGTCAAGTCTTGAAAAAATGACAACAGTTATTTAATTAAGAATGAAATAAGAAGTGTGGCCTGCTTTGGTGGATGCGTGGTCCAAGCGGAAGGTCTCATTCTAGTGTTAGGCTAGACTGCCTATAACAGGGAAAACGTGCTTCAAATACCAGTTTGTTGTACCAACACTGGTTATTCCAAAATTGTTTTCCACTTTCCACCCACGAAAATTTGGGTACACTTCCTCTAAATTTAACTTTCATCATACGTAACGCATTTGCGTAACTAGTACATATGTGTATAACTTGAACATGTATTATGACACTATGTTAAAATAAGAAATAGTAAATAAAACATGTTTAATTACGTATTAAAAGAGTTTTCTTATTAAAATATGCATACTATATAATTATTTTATAGGTCAATATAATACAGAAAATATAGGTGAGGAACTAAACATGTACATCAGTTGGAGCTTTCATAGATGTTTCCAATGTAAGTCATAACTTTCCTTTTATCATATTCTGAAAATTGAAAAATGACACCTGGACACGGGAATCGAACCCGGGACCTTCGGCTTAGTACGCCAATGCTCTTACCACTGAGCTATCCAGGATTCGTCCCGTGCCCATGGTCATTCTTCACTCATAGTTTAAGGCAGAGTCTAAGATGGACGTGCGGAAGTCGTCAGCTTATAAACATGTGATTATATAAGATCACAGCCATCAGACAACGCAGCCATTAGTGACTCGGTTTATCGGCTAAAAACATTAATTGTACTACAGTATATTAATTTTACAAGAAATTTTGTGTGCCACAAAATAAAACGTCGTGGGCCGCCAGCTGGAAAACCCTTGTCTGAGGAACTACTCTCGCCATAGACTGAACTGTCAGCGATCATGATGGGGGGGGGATTGGGATTTGAATCCTTGTTGGCTGTACTGAGGGTGTTGCTTGTAAACTATTTTCTCCACTATGTCTCCAAGTAAACGTAGGAACATTTACTTTAGAATTTATAGGCCTAATAGCGCGGTTAAGATTTATATAGCTTTGAAGGGTAGGAAGATGTGACTGAAAAAATAACTGAATGATGGTACTGAAAACTCTTAATTTTAGTCAATATATAAGTTTTAACACAAGAATATTTTAGCAGTTTAATAAACCGCTTCAGTGGCTGAATGATGTAAGACGTCACCCATGTGTTAGACTGGCCTGCTGATGACAGGGAGACATAGGCTCGAATCCAGGTCTGGCCTACTGATGGCTGTTTTTTCTAAATGGTTTTACACTCTTCTTACAAGCAAAAGCAAGTATATTACTTTTGAATTGCTTACTTCCTCATACCTACCTCAGTAGAGTAACTAAAGTATATTCGTATTGACAGAACAAATAGTAAAATGCGACGATAAAAAAATAAGTAGATCTATTGGAAATAACGGGGTATGTAAACTGATAAAATTTACCTTCATATTTAGCGTGGAAAATAGATGTGGGAATCACAGTAATATACTACATGTAGAACTCCCATATCAAACACCTATATACATAGTGCACTTGGCCAAGATGAAATCCATTTACTGTGAGCCTAGCGCCCTATACCCTGTGACCACTTATGTTAGTGTAGAGGTTGGGGGTAGGGGGCTTTGAGATAATTATGAGCCATCATATCTTCGTGACGTGAGTGTTCATACTCAAATCCAAGGTTCCTGTACTTAATCCGAGTGCAAGTTTCCATTTAATTTAATTAGGTACTTTTACTCACGCATTAAATTATAATAAGGCAGAATAAGTGTGATGGTTTTAAGCTTAATATATAATGAATATAGATTTTTTTATATAAAATATCAATGCCAACATAATATGACTTAAGTCTTTAAAATAGATCCTCAAACTTATTATAACGACTAATTTTCTTTCGTGATCATGATTTGTTGGTTATAATTAAGCTGTAATTTTAATTATATATTTAATTTTAATATTAACTAATGACAAATAAACCAATCGACCCTTCTTAGAGGATTATTAAATGTAATTAATTTGAGCTAATACTCTATCTATTATTGCAATTCTATAATTACTTTTAATTTATAATCGTTAAGATTGGCCAAATGATCATCACATTAAAACACATATGATGTCAATAAAAACTAAGTTATTAATATATATATTTTAACAAAGTGGTTTGAATGAAACATATATTTCCTTTGTTTGATATACATTGGTTGTTAATTTTAGCCCACTTAAAATCAATTATGCTCCCTCTCATTTTCTTGATACAACTTGAGTAATTCTCATCATAGCGTGTCGAGTTGTGGTTCAGACCTGCCAAGTAAATCATGGGTTTTGAGTCCCAGTGGTGTTGTAAAACCAATATTAATGATCACGGGATGTAAAAGATTGGTGTGAGTGATTCGCATTTAGCTGTAACTCAGACCGTGGCTAAGTACTTATATCCCTATTGCCTATTCATTTATAAATTATATGCATCTGACTGCTTGTTTGGCCTTTATTTAAACCAAACTAAATTAAGTACACGCTATAAGAATGTTAATATAAAAACAACAGATCATATAGAAAGGTGATAAGCTGTAGGAACATTAACAAGGTGTAAAACCATCTTAAATGCGTATTACCGGGATTGAAACCAAATCGTGTATAAACTTGGTCAGAGTTGATCACGCCTGTTAACATCACTGACGCAGAGTAAACTCTCCTGATGTTCCAAAAATGTAAATAGTTTTTAAATACAGTATTCTATATATTAGTTCTGTTGTCAACAACCCTTTTCTCAACTAATACATGGAGACCTGGTGGTCTATGGGGTAAGGCGTCAGACTTCTGTGCTGGCGGCCGGGGTTCAATCCTTGGTCCCGGCAAAGATTTATCTGATTACCAAAACCCTTCCTTCACCTCTGACAAGACATCTTGTGAATGTGGGGAATCCCAGGCCTCCACCGTGGTTCGGATTCCACGTTAAACTGTAGGTCCTCCATTTCATATTACAATCACCCTACCATTACACATTAGTGTAAGTGCGTATAACCCGAACGGGTAGTAAGACGTGGTGCTAATAATAATAATAATAATAATAATCAACTAATACAAAGCCTACATCGATGAATAAGGTATAAGTGGATAGGATTTTTTTTTACCGACAACTGACATAGCATACTCAGTTTACGTTAAAACACATTGTTTGTTTAAAATTCAAGTTAAATAAAAATATAACAATATTTTTGTATTAATTACCGAAAATAAACTCTCTTTGCTATTTTGTGTATACACTTCGCTGAGTATTTGATTTCAACAACCCAACAAAAGACGACTTTTTTTGGAGGGGGGATGGGGAGGTTGAATGCGCGAAAGTTTCGCCAGGGTTTACTGGTAGTCTATAAAGATAATACTGCTACCATCCAGAGTTAGCAGAGAGTACCTTAAAAATTGACCTAATCTTTCTTTCTTCAACCTATAACAATTTTTCGTTTACACACTTTGGATTGATAGAATAAAACCCTGTCCCATCTTACAAATGAATCCTAATTATAAATCAAATAAAATATGACTGTTCTTAGGACAATCTTATCTATTTGTTGGACTTGTTATAAAAAATTAGTAGAATAATATTAGTTTTGTAAGTAAACTAGTTTATGTTTAAATTGTTTAAATTCCTGCATTTACATATAAAAACTTTGTGTCACAGCTTTATCAATCTAGATATTTGTTAGGGGGCGTTCAAGTACTACGTAAGCATCGCAGGGGAAAGTGGGGGTTTTAGCGTTGCTTATTTTTGCTGACAAGGTGTAAAGGGGGGTATTAACAATGCCTACGTAAAACAGAGAGAGACGGGCAAGAATGGTGCTGTGATCCAATCACCCTAAATGGACACATCATAATTAAAAGTGTCAAAACGTGCATTTAAGAATCTTAGTAGGTGACCTGGTGGTCTAGGGGTAAGGTGTCATACTTCTATGCTGGCGGCCGGGGTTCAATCCCCGGTCCCGGCACAGATTTATCTGATTACCCAACCCTTCCTTCACCTCTGACAAGACATCTTGTGAATGTGGGGAATGCCAGGCCTCCACCGTGGTTCGGATTCCACGTTAAACTGTAGGTCCTCCATTTTATCTCACAATCACCCTACCATTACACATTAGCGTAAGTGCGTATAACCCGAACGGGTAGTAAGACGCGGTGCTAATAATAATAATAATAATAATAAGAAGAAGAAGAATCTTAGTCACCAGGTTAAAAATGTTTAGAATTTTTTATAACTATAATAATTATTGATGTGTTCACTAATACCAGTCATACTATTGTTTTAAGTTTAATTATAATTAAATGTGAATTAAAATATTTTTTATATAATTTTACCATTTTATAATTTTTACCTGTTTAATACATAAACCTTAAATTAATATACAACAATTTTAACTATGAATACTTCGAACTGATAATTAAAATTTTTAGGTTAATATTCATCAGAAATGCTTAAAAAATAATGGCTATTCCCGTAAAAAAAGTAATAGACAGTCGACCATTATAACAAAGGCATGACAGGGGGGAAGAGGGTCTGGCATTTCCTTATTTTTGCTTATAAAGGGGAGGGGAAGTTCAAAAATAGCCTAAAAGGTGCTCACGTAATACTTGAATTCCCCCTTTATTCTGAAGGTGAACAAAGGTTGTTTGTTATGTTTATATTCAAATTGAAATAAACAAGAACCAAATGTTTTAAGTGTTTTAATTCCTCAAAACTACAACCATTTAGGGAGGAAAACAGTCCCGCCTAATCAAAGTAATTCAACGTTCATATTTAAAAAAAAAAACTGAATACTTATTGTTTGAATCTTGATCAGAAGGAAAACACTTCGTGACTGTAAGTCATCTATTCTCACAAGAGTCTTTTAAATGTTCCGTATGGAGTGACCCGAAATATACCTTATGCCGGTTGGTTCCATCTTCCCAATTATTATAATTCCATCATTAGGAAGAGGCCTTGACTAGGATGTAGCACGCTTCTAGTTGGCACCTCAGGCGTGGTTCTGGTGATAAAATGTTGGTATGAATTCTTCCCGACAACAGCTAACACCAGCCTCGTACATGAACACAATGTTACTCACTGCAATATGGGCTTATGAAACAATAGCAGGTGCTGGAGTATTATCGATTTTATATTCATCTGGTTCTAGAGTTTGCTATTCACTGTGATTAAAGTACATTATGTTATTATTAATTCTTTTGAAATCATTATATATATATATACTTTTGATAAGCCCGTTTCCGGTAATAGAAATCACCAGAAATGACTGGACAGATTTTGACAAACGAACACTCATTTTAACGGTTAGGAGTCCAGGATGTCGGGAAAAATAGTAGTTTTCCACGAAAACCCAGTTTTTACTGAGAATTATCAGTTTTTCATTATTTGTTTAATCACCATAGAAACCGTTATTTGCTGCATGGCTGTACATCTCTAAATAAAATATACTTCTTTTGCTAAAAAAGAAACCACTGTTGATGATATTCTTCTTGCAGTGGCTAGAGGATAAACGCCCAAACTATTTTCTATGGAAGCACAAGAAGAATGGGGCAAAACATGCATGTACAGCACCCAAATTGACATTATAAGAGGTGGCGGTAAAATAATTTGGGCATCGGCATTGTAGCTACAGTAAAATTCGCTTTATTCGACACTGCTCTGCTCGCAGAAGACATGGTGTGTTGGTGTAAATTCCGTTCACCGTAGGAATATTTTTCTGAAAGGCCTTTTTCCCTACCAGAAATCTATTATATAGTAGGATATTGGTAGGAAAAAAGACCTTTCAGAGAGTAATTCCAAAAAAAAGTTCCTGTCCAGAACACTCTCTTCAAATAAATAAATACACTCTGATTTATGTGTTTAAAAAGAAATGTATCCCCTTTAAAACACATGATTAAATAAAGTTATTTTAGTTAACAAAAGGTGATGGTCAATCACTCATGACTTGATCTGAAAGTTCGGGGTTTGAACCTTAATCGGTTTAATGAGCCTTTGTTCAAGTCGTTGATAATCAGAGCAGGCCACATAGCCCGTACCAAAAATAAAATTTTGCTGCGGGCTATCACCACAATCACACTGACGGAACAGGAATGTGTAAATAGAGTTCAGAGGAAATGTACTGTAGTACCATTGACACGAATTGAGGCTAGGAAACTCTTCAATAAATACCACTTTAGTACATGCAAATGAGATGTGAAACCCGACCACGCCATTAACATCACTTTAGATAAGACTAGTCTGACGCCTTAGTTCGCATGTCGACTGGCATGGGTGAATAGTATTATTAAAAATTAATTTAAAAAAAGTGTTAATGAATTTGCAACAGAATGCTGTATTGAAACTACATTGCTTGAAAACTTTTTTTTTTGGTCATAATATATATTACTAACATTACTTCAACTACTATCAATTTATATATTATTATTATTATTATTAGCACCGCGTCTTACTACCCGTTCGGGTTGTACGCACTTACGCTAATGTGTAATGGTAGGGTGATTGTGAGATGAAATGGAAGACCTACAGTTTANTACGCACTTACGCTAATGTGTAATGGTAGGGTGATTGTGAGATGAAATGAAAGACCTACAGTTTAACGTGGAATCCGAACCACGGTGGAGGCCTGGCATTCCCCACATTCACAAGATGTCTTGTAAGAGGTGAAGGAAGGGTTCGGTAATCAGATAAATCTTTGCCGGTACCGAGGATTGAACCCCGGCTGCCAGCACAGAAGTCTGACACCTTAACCCCTAGACCGCCAGGTCACCGACCAATTTATATAGAATGTATATAGTCTATTTTGGGGACGCAGCAGTAGACCTTAGTTCTTAAGTCACTAGGCCTAAAGCTCTTTGCCCTAAAATTAAGACCTAATGTTATTTATCAATAAGTAATTTGGTTTAAATTCAATTGGCCTAAAAATTAATATCCTCGAAAGTATTTGGGACTTGGTCGAGCCATAAAATAGATATAGTACAAACATAATCATTATTTAAATGCTCACAAAAGTTCAGTTGGCTTACTGTAATTTCCAAAAATGAGTATCGACTGAAAACAATCAACATTTTTACGTTAGTGTAAAGTATATATATTTAGCACCGCGTCTTACTAACCGTTCGGGTTATACGCTTTAAGTACTAATAACTCTAATGGATTAGGAATTGGGAAGGTTTAATTAGAGGAAGGTAACCCGCATTTGCGTGGAAGGAGAGTGGAAAACCATTTAGCAAAGACCACCCCCAGTTCACCCGACCGAGATTCGAACCTCGATCTCCCCGTGCTCAGTGGTCGAGCTCAACACGACAAGCGCGTTAGCCAACTACGTCACCGAGGCGGGTAGTGTAAAGTCAGTTAACGTAATGTAATTTGGCCTAAAGCCATTTTGCCTATAAATTTACTTCACAGAAAGTCAGCAGAGATTCATTTGGCCTTCACTTTAGGCCAAATAACTATAAGGCCAATCCATATGTACCCAAAATTAATACATTTCCTGGTAAAAAATAAATCCGCAAACTTTTAAACCTTATTCGGCATAGAAACAAAAGCTAAACTTTCCTTTACCTAGAGTGTACTTTTTTTTTTCCGCAAGCTTGGCTGGGTAGGATCTCGATTTATTTTAGGTTAGGTTGAGTGTGATCTGAGCGGGTCGTTGTAAGGGCGAGGGTGGTAGCCCTGCATGCGGAGATACGGCGGTGGGATAGAAGGGGGTGATTGAAGCTGGCTAGGGCTGGGGGAAGGGGAGGTTTACAGGGGGTCAAGTCCCTCGGGGGCTATGTCTGTCTGTCTGTCTCTCCGAGTGTCGAGATATAGTGGTGACACACTATTAGGGGTTGCAAGGGAGGCCCTTTGGTCAGGTTAGGTCAGGTTTAGTCTTGGTGAGGTCTCGTTGTGTTGAAACAATAGAGGTAGTAGATTAGCTGATATAAATGTCATATTTTCTTTTAACAATGATTATCATACAAGGATTGTTGATATCAACTTGATTTTTTTAATATAACATAATTATATATAAATATATACAAATTTATATATATATGTAAATATAAATTTGGCAACAAATACGGTGGCATTTTATCTAAATTTTGCTTGATTACAGTTGACGGAAATCTCACAGCTCAAATTTTAGTGAGTACAATTTGGCTGGTATTCTAAATTTTATTTAAAAATAAAGTTTTCGAATACACTTTCCAAGCTACTGCGTGTAAGATAACATTTAAGTATACGTTACTTTCTCAATCCCTTGAGAATAAGTCATAAATAGAATGCACTTTCCTTTGGTAAGGAACTTTATAAAATATTACTTTAAAAAAACTACAACATTCTACTATTGTATCAGTTTTATTTTGTAAGTATTTATAGTATCTATATAAAGTGATAGTTGCAGATCTAATGACCTGATATACAAGTACGTAAAAGTAAATCTAGTAACTATTTGTCAGATAAGCTCTTCCAATGAAAATTGGACTATAACTCTTACGTTGAAAGTAATAGTAATAACAATAATAATAATTTCCTTTATTGTAATAATAATAGTAATAATAAAATGTTATATTATAAAACAGTTAAAGAGTTATGTAACTAATATGTTTCTATTTTGCTATGAAAATTAACTTGCAATTTGTAACATAATATATTTTAGTTTTCGTCAGTTAATCTACATATTATAATCAAGTTTACTAGTATCATTGCCAAAACTATTATCATAATATATTATATAATGTTCCTATGAAAACTACCATGAGCAGACGCTGAAATATAAATTATAATTTCAGTTTGACAAATTATACTAAAACTAATATTATATACGCCTATTCATACATTAGGTCGTGTTATTTAAATGATCACGCTGGATGGATAATATCATTAACAATAAAATTATACTAATATTTTAGTAAAATATTATAATATTCACCCATTTCAGTAGCCACGTGGTACAACGCGCTACACATACAGTAAACTAGACTGCTGATGACGGAAAGATCAAAGTTCAAATCTCGGTTGGGTGTACTGTGGCGGGGTTTTACTTGATTTTACTTGATATTTGTACACTCTACCTCCATGAAAATGTGAATACACTTCGTCTTAATATAACTTTCCTCATCCTTAAAACCACTAGCGTAATTAGTACATAAGCGTAACACCCGAACATGTAATAAGACACGGTGCTAAGAAAACTCATAGTCTAGCACAAACAAAAATTATAATAATAATAATATTTAGCACCGCGTCTTACTATCCGTCCGGGTTATACGCTTTAAGTACTAAATACGCTAATGGAATAGGAATTGGGAAGGTTGAATTAGAGGAGGTGAACCCGCATTTGCATGGAGGTAGAGTGGAAAACCATTTAGGAAAAAAAAACCTCAGTTCACCCGACCGAGATTCGAACCTCGATCTCCCCGTCCTCGGCGGTCGGGCTAAACACGACAAGCGCGTTAGCCAACTACTCCACCGAGGCGGGTAACAAAAATTGTAAATATTACTCTCCAACCGAATTATACTACAGCTTGTTTGTACTTACAAATACATGATCAAAATCTTATAATATGTGGATATTTAAAAACAAATTAAATAAAACTTAAATATATGAATGTAACTACAATAATACTCTGAAAATTGAAAAATGACACCTGGTCACGGGAATAGAATCCGTGACTTTGAACTTAGTACGTCAATGCTCTAACCACTGAGCTATCCAGGAATCGTCGTATGCTCAGGGTCATTATTCAATCCTATTTTAAGGCAGAGTCTATGATGGACGTGCGGAAATCGTCTGCTACAAAGGGCACGAGCACGGGACGATTCCTGTATATCTCAGTGGGAAGAGCATTGACGTACTAAGCCAAAGGTCCGTTTTTGAGCTAACTTCTTACCATTAAATATTGTAATGGGCACTTTTTTTCCAAACAGCTCAAAGTTGAAGCTTTGTAGAAAGATTGCCTCTTTGGTTCCTTCACTGAGAGACATATAGAGACACGCATTGTGATAGCTATGTTAATAATTCCCGTCATCACGATAATACTTCTTTACATTATTAAAGTAAAACATTTGTTCAAATGTTGCATTTCTTGGTGTAAGTTGACTTGCACATACGTCAAAAAACTAATCGAGCTTTTTATAACATGTTTCTTATGAGTGTTTATTTGTGGGTTCCTGTGTAGACGCCAGATTTCCAAAACAAAAAAACCTAGATACTTAAATCTGACTTTTTGAACGTTTTTGTTTTAGTAGGCTCACACCAATTGCGATACTGACGACTTAAACTAAATGAACAGCGTTTTTTTGGGGGGGATAATATAATATGTTTAATATGATATTAATAGATTTTTCTTCTAACTTGAATCACCAAGAAACACTATTCCAATTCAAAAATTAAAGGATAAGTTACGGAAGATATTTCAATTATAAATTTAAAGAGAAATTAGTAGCCCTTAGATTATTATTAGCACCGCGTCTTACTACCCGTTCGGGTTATACGCACTTACGCTAATGTGTAATGGTAGGGTGATTGTGAGATGAAATGGAGGACCTACAGTTTAACGTGGAATCCGAACCACGGTGGAGGCCTGGCATTCCCCACATTCACATGATGTCTTGTCAGAGGTGAAGGAGGGGTTTGGTAATCAGATAAATCTGTGCCGGGACCGAGGATTGAACCCCGGCCGCCAGCATAGAAGTCTGACACCCTAACCCCTAGACTGCCAGGTCACCTGTAGCCCTTAGAGAAAATTGATAAATCTCAAATATTTTAAGAAAAAGGGCTAAAATGGTTTAGCCCTTCGGGTTATACGCTTATGTACTAATTACGCTAATGGGCTAGGAATAATAAAAGTTGAATTTAGAGGAAGTGCACCCACATTTGAGTGGAGAAAGAGAAGAAAGCAATTTAGTAAAAAAAAACTCAGTACACCCGAATGAGACTCGAACCTAGATCTCCCTGCCATCGGCGGACTAGTCTACTGTGAGAGTAGTATTTTAAACTATGCAGCTACCGAAGTGGGTGTGATACAATTAAACTTGTATAGTTTTGCATGTGACACAACAACCTTTGATGAATTATATAGATCAAATTTTTAGCTATAACTGAAAATTTAATATATTTGTATTTATATAATTTTTCTCGAGTATAGGGGACTAAAATACAGATACATCTAGATGAAACCCATTGGTTTTTCTAGTGTTTTTTTTAATAATGGTACTTTTCTCAGAAGGTCACGATTTACACTTTGATTTGTTTGTTAATTACATCATAAGTTAAAATAATATTACTCTTACATTAATAATACTTTAATTTGACAAATGACTTCTCGTATTAAAAGACAGCTTATTTAATGTTTATCTTCTCAAGCTGAATGGCCACCAATAAATATATATCCAAAAACTAGAAACGTTGACTTTGCATACGTATTTTAAGAATACTCAGGCTGTATAAGTTGAGCGTTTTTTGTGTTTTGTCTTTTTACTATTGCAGTCCTACTGTATTTACTTATCCAGCAACTGGCTCAGGTACCGTAGCTGATAAACTAATAAACATAAAGTTGAAACTTGTCATAGGTCGACATTTTTAAGGAAACTTTAGAGTATACACCCTGGGCGTATTTTTAACATTTATATGGTGATATCTACCGCTAAAACCACGTAACCAACACTGTAGGTAAATGTGAAACCAAAAATCTAGATAGCTAAAACTTTGAAAGTGTTAAAGATAGCTTCATTAGGTGTGCTTTATGCTTATTTTTTAAAATAAACTACTAAAGAATATTTATTTCTACTTTTAGATAAATATTGAGCATGATGCCTTTGACCACGTAACTGCATATAAATAATAAATTTATTGATTCAATAAACTACAAAACCAATAAATATGGAAAGATGTAACTTTATTAGACTAACTTAAAGTAGGATTTTGGTGAAAAGGAAATTTTATAAAATAAATTATACGTTTTTATGGTCAAAATTGATTACTTTTTATTATATTATCAGTATTATCACTTAATAGGGGAAGGATGGGCAAAAGGGCCCCCTAAGTTAATTATTGCAATAAATCGAATTCATATCGGATTATTGATACGAAATGAAGCATGGTGATGTATGCCCCATTTATCCATTAAGTTTTATTCTCAGTATCAAAAAAACTAAGTCGTTTGAATACTAGTTAATTTTTTTCAAACTCTTGCAAAGTGGCCACTTTACCCGTCTACATATTTATGGTTTAATAAACCAACACTCTGTAACTGTTCATCGCTTATTTATTACACTTCCACAAAATGAGATATATTTAGAATTCAATAATCAAACTCAAACTTATTTTGATAATTTTCCCATTAAAGTATTTATCAGAAAAAGTCATAAAAAATATTTAAATCATCTTCATCACAACCTGCGCAAGCTTGATGAGCCCGCTTCTGGCATAAACAACATTGAACCCAATTGTCATTTGCTGCTGAATTTGAAAAATTTTCACTGCAGAACAAACACTCGAAATCACCATTATCATGAGCCCTTGTATTTTTTCTTTTGTTTGAGTTGGTTTTAAGTTTAGGTTATTTAGAAAATAGCCTTCTATTTGGAGAATTTTCTTTTTGTTCAGCGTCATTTCTTCCAGTGGCCTTTGAAGCAAACAATTCATTTTTGTATAGGCTGCCTGTAAGAATAGTTGAAGATCCCTTCTTTCTGGTTTGTGTGCAGATTTGGTAATAGGGTGCAGCTCTAGTGGACTTATGTTGAAGGAAGTTCCTGGCTGTGGTTCATTTCGTGAGTCAGGTATCTCCTGTTGCCTTACGTATCTTGATAGTTTAATAGAACTCAAATCATCTGCAGGCATAGGCAAAATTGTAGTTTAAGCATAAGCATAATCTACATCTTAAAATATATCAGGGTCTATTGAAACAATCCCTCCTTTTTCTTAAACCATTAATAGCTGTAGTTGTGATAACGGCATGAAGATATGCTTTACCAGAAAGTTTGCACATAATAAGTTTTTAAAGGACCCATATAAGCAACGTACAAAGGCTGTAGCTTATGGCTACAGTGAGGAGGTAAACATAACACAGTCACATTGCTCCTTCTGGCTAGTTCAATGAAATCCAAATTTTTTGTGTGAGCCATGTTTCCGTCTAAAATTAAAAGGGCAGGATCATCAGCACTTGGCTTGGTGTGGTACGTTGGAACCACTCTGTGAAAAGGTCAAGCGGCATCCAGCCAGAACTATGACAAGTGAATACGGTTCCTGGTGGTGCACCATCCTGAAGTTCTGCTTTCATCTGGACTCGGAAAAGTATAAAATTTCCTCCTGCAAACATGCAGGTTACAACTTTTGAGAACACGTTTCTCTCAGCTGATGTCTATGAGCCAACCTCTCTTCTGCCTTTGAGTGCTAGCACCTTCGAACATTTTGATCGACCTGTGGTCAACCCTGTTTCATCAACATTATAAATGCGACGAGGCCCAAAATATTTCTTTTCTTGAATGTATTATATAAGATTTAAGAACTTTCTAATATTTGGGTGGTTAAAACCTTGTGCCTGGGCAGATGATGTAGCTGTATATCTTAAAGTTATTTCAGAGTGACATTTTTTGATGCCAGATAACCAATCCTTTCTGCCATTTAAAAAAAATTAAAATTATGTTTCAGTTGGTTCTTTTCAGATAACTAGTAGGCTAAGCGTCTACAATCGAGCTGTGTCAATCCAAAAAATCTTTTTTCCATTTCAATTAAATAGTTCACGATTTCTTTTTCTTGTTCGTTTTAAAAACTGAACGAAAACAACCTAAAACCTTTTTTGTTTTCTATTACATCAATGTTTTTATTCTTTACTCTTCTTCTAAACGTTGTTCTTGGGACACCAAAATATTTACTGGCAGTTAAAGAACCCATTTTTACACTTCTAACAGCTTCAATAGCTTTCATCATTTCTTTAAAATCTCAACTTTGATGACAAGTTGTTCTTGTGTAATTGGACGGCATTATTGTATCTGAACTAGTAAAGAAATACTATAGCCAGAAATATCACAAAACAACAGTAGCCTAATATTAATATTACTAGACTAATAAGTAAGTCAAATAAAAGCGTTGCAAATATTCTAACAACTATTAAATTTAAATCATCTCACAATTATCATTTATATTGTCGATGAGATTATTTCTCCTAACACTACCCCTCTGGCCTCTCAACAATGATGACTGCTCTAATCACACCTTTCTCATGTGAGCTACTAATTAAAATAAAGCATTTCTTTTTAAAACGTAAGCCCCTATCATTACTTTTAATTAGATCAAATGAGTTTGATATGTCTGGCTTAGATTATTTGATCACCAGTTTGGGTAGCTAAAAATCCTAAAGGCTGGACGTATTAAATTTGGCAAAGAATTATGTAGGCCTACTATTATTACAGTATATAAGAAAGGACTGCTGTAATTCTTAACATGACTGTTATGTCAGTCAGGAAGCAAGGACGCGTGAAATAGATTGGCTATGATGGGTTATCAGAAGTTCAAAACTTAGCCATGTTCAATGCGAATGTTTACTAAATGTGTGACCCGCCTCTGTGGCGTAGTTGGCTAACGCGCTTGTCGTGTTGAGCTCGACTGCTGAGGACGGGGAGATCGAGGTTCGAATCTCGGTCGGGTGAACTGGAGGTGGTTTTTCCTAAATGGTTTTCCACTTTCTCTCCACGCAAATGCGGGTTCACTTCCTCTAATTCAACCTTCCCAATTCATAATCCATTGGGGTAGTTAGTACTTAAAGCGTATAACCCGAACGGGTAGTAAGACGCGGCGTAACTATTATTATTATTATTATTACTAAATGTGATTTATCACCTTAGTCGTTACCTTATTTTCCCATCGTGAATAAGGGTGCACGTCTTATAAAGCTATATAACCCCTTTGGAACTAGCCGTTAAATATTTTGGTTTTAGAATTACAAGTAAAAGTTTTCTTATGCCTAAGTGTGGCATTATGGTCTCAGTAATCACTCCTACAATATATGGTGTCTGGGAGGTCAGATTTCGAGTCTCTATTAGCTGTACTGAGGGTGGTATTTCATAAGGGGTTTTACACTATTCTTCCACTTAAATCCGAATACATTACATCTAAATTATACCTTCCTCATCCCTGCTCTGTTAGTTTAGTTATACACGAACAACCAGAATGAGCACTAAAACTTGTCGCACAAAATAAATGTAAGCATTAAGTATCTGCTTTGCTTTATTCCCATTTTGATAAATCCAAATTTACACTAACCAATATATTGATATCGGAAAATGTTGTGTAATAATTAAACTATCCAATATTGAGCCATATATATAATTCATCTAATTAATGGATAAAATCATTATTCAGTCTATATTTAGCTCAGTCCTCTAAGTTGTGTTATGGAAATAATGTTCTCTTAGTAATTATTGTTCGGGTGAGTGCTGTCACACAAACCTTCAAAGTCTGTATATATTATTTTCTTATAAATAGGATTTGAGAAACTTGAAGAGCTGAACAATAATTCACTAGATAGTAAGCAATATTTATATATGATGAAAATATGTGTAGTTTACAAATTCAATTTAAAAATCTCAATTTCCACTCCCCGTCTATGAAATGCATACCAATAAGTTATTAATTTTATTATTATTACTACTACTATTATTATTAAATATTATTATTATGATTATTATTATTATTATTATTATTATTATTATTATTAGCACCACATCTTACTACCCGCCCGGGTTACACGCACTTACGCTAATGTGTAATGGTAGGGTGATAGTGATATGAAATGGAGGACCTACAGTTTAACGTGGAATCCGAACCATGGTGGAGGCCTGGCACTCCACACATTCACAAGTTGTTATTAATACACGTATTGTCAGAGGTGAAGGAAGTGTTTGGCAACAGATGCATCTGTGCCGGGACTAAGGATTGAACCCCGGACCCCCAGCACAGAAGTATGACACCTTACTCCTAGACCGTCAGGTTAAATGAACGATATTCCCATGACCAACAACGAGAAATACTGAAATGCCTGTCTCAATATAAAAATTTCACGTGTGAACTTTACAAGAAAATATCGACCTCGGTTGTCTTGGAGTAAAGGGCTCTCTTCAGGGACCCGATGATCATTGGTTCAAACCCAGCTGGAGTCGACGAATTTTTCTTGAGTGATTACAACCCGTAAAACATCTTTCTTTGGAGGGGAAGTAAAACCGTCAGTCCCATGCCAATTGTTGCAGTTAAAAGAACCATAGAATGTATGTTAAAGATATCTTTCCCTCTAAAATTGATAGGTCTTTCACTCTGGCTCATAGAAATTCTCATGTGCTGATATAATCAGTTGGTTCGGAAAGTGCACGTTAAATACAACAAATAATAACACTAAAAAAAGATATATACGAAAAAGAAATGGCAGGCGTTTGAGTGTGAGGCCTGAGGCAAGATGGGTCGAGCCAAACACAAACAACGTAGGCCAGATTGACCGACATACATGTACATACACACACTGCTAGTGTCAACATTAGTAGAGAGAATAAGGGGCAAGGGAGGTAGGGGAGCTACTCCAATCTGAACTGGGAGCCTCTATTATCCCGGCCATGCGCCCCGCGGGCCTAACTCTCATGCGCTGATACACAGGAGACAGTGGAGTACCATTATCTGCATGCCCTCTGATGGTTACAGAGCCTGTTGCCAGAGGGTGAGAAGGCGTAGGGACTGAAGAAAATATTCTCCACCATATTTGCTAACATTAGAGTGAATTGTTTCATGAGCCGTGCATTACAAGGTTTTCATTCAATAATCATACATAGTAAATACATGTTGACACTTTTCTTACTATCTAGATCTAACTCTTTATTTTTAACAATATTTAAAAAAAAGTATATATATATATACATCCACGTTTTTTATAATTAATTGTAGAGTTTTTAACGATCAAATGACTAAAAAAAGTTGTAACTTTAGACAGAAGCTATACCCTTGTTCATACGATCAAAGGTATTGTATCGCAATAGACTGGATTCTATATGAGCGGGAAACAAAGGCCGGGTAGCTTATCCCCTCGTAATGTATCACTCTAACTTTTCACGTCCCCTCTCCTCACCATTGCTGATGCACTCATTCTATACTACCCTCCTAATCCAAAACTAGAAATTATTGTGTTTATTAATTGTGTCCTACTACCTGTCCGGGCGATCCACATTTATTTATACTAATTGGGTAGGGATAAACCAGTTAGGATTTATAATAATCATATTGGGGTGAAGTAGCATTGAAAAAAAAAAACTTTTGAAAATAAATACCTTAAATATACAAAGTTGGGGATTGAATCCCTGAATTTCGTGTTACTGTAAACCAGATTGAACGTTCTTGAACTTAAGTCACCATGCCCAATGATGTGGAGTTCTATATATAAAACGGCTAAATAAACCATACATGAAAGAGTATTATCTATAAAGGAAAACTTTGTATATCAACATCCAACTCCGAGCATAATGCTAAATATATTACCTGGCTACGAAGATGAGTAATTGTACATATAGGACTCTTTTCCAATCTAGGTGAGTCTTGGATCCACCTAGTGTCTTCTAGACTTAAAGTCAGGCTAATTGTCAAATAGGATGAATCTCTGTTCCAAAGTAAGGTTACTGACATGTAAAATTGTGTGGTCTGAGAAAGGCTGATAATTAATTTATGTGGCTTTGCGATCTAGCAACTAATATACATAATCATGACATGGTGGCCTATCTTCCTGAGATAATGACAAAAGAATGCGTTTTGCTCAAATGTTTGGTTGGACTTTGTCTCAAAGTAGAATAAATGATTTATCTTAGCAAGGCAATGATCAAAGGCTCTAAGCAACTGCTTTGAAGGAGTGAAACGAGTAAATTAACGGGGCAGAGAGGTTAGTATTTTCATCCTTTTTTTGTTAAATAGATATATACACTCCTCGATATATATCACGAAGTATCCGAATATTAAATAATAGGTGGAAAAACAATTGTTTAAATAATACGAAAATTTAAAGAAAGAATTTTAGAAACTAAACCCGTTTCATATAGCTATATATATATATCTAAATCTTTGTTGTGAAATTTTATGAAATATACTTCTAAAATATTATAATTATAATTTGACCTAAACTGAAATTTTTTTTATTTGTAAAAATGAGTTTTTAAATACATAATAATTTACAATTAAAAAACGTTAGAACACATCAAAATACATTATATTTTACTAACTTTGGTTAAAGAATAATTATTTTAATAAAATGATCTACTTAGTCATAATTATTTCTAAGCTATGACATTAGTTCGCTGATTGTAACGGCTCATAAAGATTAGTCCATTAGCCGTTTGTGACACTCAAATCTTTCTCATTTATATTTAATTAGTATTTAATTCCATAAAAATGTATGAACTAAACATTTTGATTTATTTTTTAAATTACTATTTATCATTACATATTGAACTTAGTTGAAATAATTAAAATCATTAATAAATGCTTAACAATAGTTTTTTTAGAAACTAGCATTTTACAAATATGTAATATTAAAATATGTTTAAAAAGTAAATTAATATTTGTTATTTAATATGACTAATGGTTTTAAAAAATAAAAATAAACACAATATATTTACTTAAAATTCATATTTTTTTGACATCTCCTGACATAAAATACTATATATATGTATATATTAAGTTTATATAACTCTAGTTTACACTTCTATAAATGTAGACTATAAATTATTTTCCTCTTTATTAAGATACCTTTTCTTTTCCATAGCCTTAATAGCTGACTTTAGCTCCAGCTAGTCAAGGAAGCTCTTCTTCTACAGATTGCTAGGTATTTCCATCAGAGGAATAAAAATAGGATATTATATTATAATTAAAGTATACCAGTAGGTGTCTAGTGTTAGTCTTAAGATAGGAGTGTAGGGAATGTTAAAAATTGTCAGTGTATTTAGGGTTTTAATAGCAACACTTCTTTTTTTTGCCGAAAATAAATATAGTATTGCTTCATTAGAAACATAGAGTTTAAATATTTTTCACATGGTGATGTCGACAGTTGCTGAATATTTTTCATGAGCTTAGCAACATTAAATGAGAGATATTTTAAACGAATATAAAAATCTGTCATTAAATTCCAGAACACCCTTGACAGAACTGTTTCGATCACGATTTGAAGAAAATTAAACTTCTTATTTCAATTAGGGAATTATTTGATTTATTTTGACCAAAAATATTATTTGATATAAAAAGTGCAAAAATACTGCCCTTAACTCGTATTCCCTGCAAAATATTCATAATTGTACTGTCAAAAACACACATGGTCCACTCTAATGATCGCATGATCTAAGGCGTCACTCTCGCAAAGGACTGGACTGCCAACCACGTGGATATTGGGGTTTGAATCCCGCTCAGATGTACTGAGGGTGGTTCTTCCTAAATTGTTTTCCACTCCTACTCCACACAAATGAAGGTACACTTCCTATAAATGATTACGTAATTTGTACATATGCATATAACCCGGACGGGTAGTAAGTTGAGGTGTTAGAAAAACTACTAAGATATGATATTTATGATTTATTTAATGAGAGCTAATTGTTGCAATAGTACGAAGAGAAAATGGGAAAACATTTTTAAAACTCAAACTTAAAAGTTTTGACACTGTTCAATTGTATTATGGAGAGATTTATACAAATTAGTTTACATCCTCTCCTCAGACATGATCGTTCATTTTTTTGGATGATTCGTAGACATGAACGATGTTTATATAGTCCATTAAGTACAAGTCCACTTTACCATGTGTACAACAAACTAGCATGAGGGCTAGTAGCAAAGCAATTAGCTATCTTTGGAATCTGTGCGTGTTTTGTTAGTAACACAGGTCATGGTTTAAATTGTATTTAACTACGCACACATGCATAGAAAAAATATTAGTATTACTACAGTATAAAATTTAACTCCAATTTACATGCTTTTCAAACAAAGCTAAAATAAAATTTCTTTGTTGTGGAAAAAAAATGTTCTCGCAGAAAGTAATTTGGTAGATATTTTATAAATATAAAAATAATCCAGGCTTTTTCCATAATTATGCCTACATATAGTTTTAATTTTAATATATAAATACAGTTTTCTGAAATTAATTTAATTTTGGTTTGTAATATTAGCTCAAAACTAGCATTAAAATGTCAGTGTAAATTTCAACTAATTATTTAGTATTAACTAACTTGCCGTATATTTCTTGATAGTAATTACCTTGCTGTCTATTTCTTGATAGCTTCCATCATTGATTAAGTACAAGTTTCTCTACTGAGCTATGTGCGAAAACATCGTCCATGTGTGTGAGGCACTAAACCATCACTACTTTCTGAATAGTCTAGATCAGTCGTCAGTGAGGTTCATAATATAAAGATTAATCCAGCCAATTATATAATGACAGAAATACACTTTAAACACTTTAATAAATTAGACATTTGGTCTAAGATCTAAGTTAATGTCAGTTAGGACATATCTCTTAATTTATAGTTGGTGGTGCCCTTAAAAGGGGAAAGAACGGAGCTCAGGTTAAGGTAAGTAATTTTGTAGTTATTATATTTAAAATTATTTAGACCCAAATACAAAAAATTATTGCTCTATAAAATAAGTTTAATTTAATTTTCTAAGCAATGTAATCTTATAAGTTATTGAATATTTGTCATTAGTATCGCAGAATTTTATTGGGAATATTTTATATTCGTTTAAAAGCTTTCTAATATGATTCAGCTAAGCTCACGGATGATATTAGGAATTGTTAATATTGCTGTACCTAGAAATTTAGACTACTACTGGAGGAATATTTGGTTTATTTAGGCTCAAATAAGTGTGCTGATTAAATAAACTGCAGAGATAATTACCTTAACTCGTGCCCCCTTTCATCCCTCCAAATGTATCAAGTTTAAGACTTATGAGGAACTGAAACTCATCCTATAATACTCAATAGAACTGCCGTAGCTGTATACTACTAAAGCCTTACTTACTCTATGGCATTAGGAACCTGAAAGTTCATTGTCACACATGCAAAAATACGCCACCTATCTATATATTGAGCTAGTTGTATCCCACTCACCTCATTACACCCTATCCCTATCTTGAGCTAGTTCTATCCAGTCCATATAAATACAATTTATCCCTATCTTGAGCTAGTTATATGCTGTAGGGTAAAACTCATTAAACTTTATCCCTAAATTGAACTAGCTATATCCAGTCCACCTCATTACACCATATCCCTATCTTTAGATAGTATTATCCAGTCCACCTCACTAAACCATATCCCTATCTTGAGCTAGATCTATCCAATCCACCTCATTACAACCTATTCCTATCTTTAGCTAGTTATATCCCGCCTACCTCATTACACCCTATCCTAATATGGAGCTAGTTTTATCCAGTCCACGTCATTACAACATATCCCTATCTTGAGCCAGTATTATCCAGTCCACCTCATTACACATTATCCCTGTCTTTAGATAGTTATATCCAGTCCACCTACAGCATATCCCTATCTTGAGATAGTTATATCCAGTCCACCTAATTACAATCTATTGCTATCATAAACTAGTTAAATCCAGTTCACCTCATCACACCCTATCTCTTTCAGGTCCATTCTAATGTCATCCTATCATCTGCGTCTAAGTCTTCTCAATTGTTTCTTGCCGTTTGGTCTACCAATCAATACTATGAACACGGTTCTAGAATCTCCCATCCGCTTTGCCTGTCCTGCCCACCGTAATCTCTGAGATTTGACTATCCTAACAAAATTGCGTGATGAGTACAGGGTATGTAGTTCTTCATTTTATACACTCCCTTCACTACCCAGTATCATTACCCCTTTTTTGGACCAATCTTTCTAAGCACCTTGTTTTACAACAGCCTAAGTTAATTTTAGTCATGTAAAAAGAAACCGTGTGAAAATAAAACCTATGTTTTATAATATGTTCCATGTCTAGTTGAGTCCACTGTGTGGATTGCAATGCACAGGGTTGGACCAAGTTCCCTTGAGTTGAGTATGGAACCCTCTCTGTACGCTGGCCCCGACCCTAAATCTCTCCCTTCCCCCGTTGTCTGATTAATGACGGATACACCACTGATCATGCATTTAGATTGCCTCATTAATTGACTACAGCACTAAAGTACTGCTAGTGTATTAGGTGCGTTCAAGTGCATTATGGTTAGTGTTTAGTCGTCGCTTCAGGCATCACTTTGAACAAAAAAAAAAAAGATCTTTGTTTGTATATGTGAGTGTGTGTGTGAGTGTCATATTTTAATTTCGTCACATTCGAATACTTTCTTAGGTAATTCATTAAGGACACTTGTGTAAAATATTTTTTTTAAAAACGTGATAGCTACTATCTAATATCAAGAGATTGTGTTCAACATCTGTAGAAAGTTGAACTTGAACAAATATTTTAGAATTTAATAATAAACAAGCAATTCTACTAACATTATGAGAAATAAATGTATAAATTTGTTATTCGAAAAATTCTATCCTACTTTCCAATATTAAAATTTGATGTGTCTGCTAATTTAAAATACTGATTAATATTACTCAGGCTTAATATCCATATCCGTTTAACTATAAAATTCTAACTTGCCTTACCATTCTTCCATGCTATACTTAATTAAATTGCACTAGTAGTGTAAATATGAGAAATGTCTGCTCTATAGGGAAATATATATATGTATATATATGTATCCAACATATACCTTATCGAGATTCAAACGCCAACTTCCTTGTCAATGGTTAACCAGATGGGGCAGTTTATAATTATTTATTCCATTCACCCACCAAACTGAGCTGTATTTCAAAGGACTTCTTAAGATGTAATGGTGAATTGAGCTATGGTTGAGTAAAACAATCACGAGAGGTTGCTTGTTAAGCCCATAGGTTTCGTTGGATTATATCAATCAACATGTAAACCATTAATTTGCTAGTTAAACGTGTTTAAGTGGGAGTGTAGTATACTGTATTATTATTATTATTATTATTATTATTATTATTATTATTATTAGCACCGCGTCTTACTACTCGTTCGGGTTATACGCACTTACGCTAATGTGTAATGGTAGGGTGATTGTGAGATGAAATGAAGGACTTACAGTTTAACGTGGAATCCGAACCACGGTGGAGGCCTGGCATTCCCCACGTAGTATACTGTAGAAGATGTCAATGTTTTTTCAGTTTTCTAGCAACACATTTGTTTGGCCAAAATTAATAAAATATTTGTCCGAGAGAAACATATACTTTAATTTTATTCACATGTTGTATCAACAATAATGGTTGAATATCTACCATGAGTATAGTGGCGTTAGATGAGAAACCTTTTAAATGAAGAGAAAAGGTTGTCAATAAATTTCGGGACACCCTCGACATAATATTCAAACAATTGTTAATATCACCATGTGAAGAAAATTAATCTCTAAGTTTCTACTGGAGTAATATTTGATTTTTTGCTGAAAAAAATTTTCCTAAAAAAACTGGGAAAAACTGACATTTTCTTGCGTCCTCTAAGTATTAAGAGTTTTTAAGCTTTGTGTTTCAGGAAATACCGTTAAAAACGTTGTCTACTCGGTGAGCTCAAAACTATTTTTCGAAGCCAGTGACACACTAAGCACTAAAAAAATTAGGCCGAGAAATAACAAAATGCTCAGTTGAACTTACCGTGCCTATTGTTTGTTTTCTGTTTATAATTTCCTTCTTCCTCTTATTAGTATAAACAAACACTCACTTAACTATTTGCGTCTGGAAAGCATTTAATTGCATTTCAAAATAAGATTTTTATTATTAGATTACAGATATACGCATAAAATGATAGGGTAATTTCCTATAATATAGTGCTACATATAGCTTAATTTAGTGAGGGCTAAAAAGGCATTTTTTTTCAATTTGGCAAGTTATGAAACTATCATCATCATCATCACCATTAACTGTTTCCAGCCTGTAGCCGGGTCAGTTAAGTAAAATGCTTCCATCTTCCTCTATCCTTCCGCCATCATTCCTTCTTTAATTGCTTCCATTCTTCTACACCTGAACACATTTTGTTATCAGTTCCTGTCATCTCTTTTTTGGCCCTTGCAGTTTTTTCCTATACACTTCATCTCAATTTTATTTAGTATCCAAATTGATAGTTTTATTGTACTTAAATAATATCCTGTAATCGTTAAACTATTGCTTGGGTAATTAAAATGTAATAATCTTGTTGATAAGTTATTAAACAGCTTTAACCTTTAAATATAGCTTTTATTTTGCCTTAAGGACCTTACATTTAAAAGGTTACATCCATAGGTGTGCATATGGAATTTAGTAACAATTTCATCTGGGCTTTTTTTGCCAATAACGAGAAGGTCAAGGTTCAATTTCTAGTGTGGTCTAATAATTTTATTTTACTGAACGGTCTCTCACTCTTCTTCCACGCAAATACGTGTACATTTCCTCTAAAATTATTTATTCCTAATCTCTTTTCCTGTTATGCATAAATATAGACCGGATGGTAATAAGATTTATTACACATTCTCAAGCGGTACAGTAGTTCCATGGCTTCTTTGGTGCTGACTGACAGCTTTGAAAAGTTACCAGACCAAATTATGTATCCCTACGCTGAACTAGATGATCTGCAAAAACGTGTGTTTAGCGGCTGTCACTTCTAACAGTTAAAATTTAGGTATATACCTAAATGTTGACTGTCAGAAGTCGGCTGTGAGCTGTCAGTCAGCACCAGAGAAGCCGTGGGCTTACTGTAGGTTATATGAATGATGCTATAATTAAATAAGTCGAAACCTGATTATGAAAAACCATATAACATTTTCTAGAGCAAAACTATCTTGGTTTTATACAACAAAAAAACCTTACCCACTTTGGTGGCAGTATTGTTTAAGCCATCACACTCGCATGAGACTGGACTGACAATGGTGGAGAGAACTAGGTCGAACCCCGGTTAGGTGTACAGAGGGTCGTTTTTTTAAAATAATTTTATCATTCTCCCTTCAGGCAAATTTGGGTTCACCTCCTAATTATAAGACACTCCTCATCCCTATCACATTAGCGTAATTAGGACATCTGTGTATCATCCAAACGGGTAATAAAACGCGGTGCTAAAATAAACACTAACTTGAATTGGTAAATATTGTTTTATAACAGTTTAATTGGTTTTTATTAATGTTTCAAAGCATTTAAGTACTTGAGTGATTAAATACCAGCGAACTTGTATCCATTATTAGTTTACCAACCAGCTCCCTGATCAATGTTTTTAAATTATCCTAGATAAACTTTGCTCTGAGGTCAAATGGTTTTCATTTATTTTCTAAACATTCTTTAGTAAAATAATTTTTGTATTAATAAGTTTATCACTTCTCTTCTGACTTAACTCTAAGCTACACTGATTGAAGAGCCAAAATTAAAAAAATTCCTTAAAATTTGTCAGGAAAAATGATGGGGAAAACCCAATAGAAATATAATTTTAGAAAACATATACAGTGAACTTGGCAGGGGTTCAAACCGAGTTTATGAGTCAGAATAAACATGCATTTAAGTATTTTAACAATTTTTTTTTTTGTTCTTTCGACATTGAAAGAATCCAACTAGATTCGTATATATGTTATTAGGCTATTTTAATGGCATTGATACTATATGTAAGAAGTGACAGCTGCATAGCTTGTAATTTGAAATATGAAAATAATTATGAACGTAATATCGTCATACGTTGAGGAATTTGTCTTGATATCAGCTGCAATACTATACGTCAATGAAAAAAGATAGTCTAATTAAAAAAATATTGATGACATTAAACTATCAAGAAATTGTTGTTTCTTCCTTGAGTGTCGTATCACTAAAAGCAACGGAGATATTTTAGGTGGTCAGAGTAAGTAAACCCTATTATAACTCTACACATAATTATGTATACATATGTGTGAATATATAATTATGTATAACCATACATATATGTGAATATATAGTTATATACAAGTACAGATATATTTATACATATGTACATAGTTGTGTGTTTGCATATAATATATGTATATTTGTATAGATATATGTTTATATCTATATCTGTATGTATATATACATATAAATATATTTATATATGTATATGTGTATATAAATATTTGTGTGTTTTCACTATGTCTGTTTTTTCTAAGAAGGCTAGTAACGTAGAGGCTTATGCTATGTTAAATAACTATTTTTGATACCTTACACCAGCCTCAATAAAATAAGGGAATATGGGTACACTTCCCCCAAATATCTGTATTTTTTTTCTGAAAAGAAGAATCCATGTTTCGGAAAATGCATAAATGGATTAGGTAGCTTTATTTTATATGACTAAGAAAATTAATTTTGTTAACATATTATTCATGTTATTTATTTGTTAGGAAACAACTTTAATATTTAGTTTAAAGTGAACATGAGTTCGTAATGTATTCACCAATAATTAATTAACGATTTAGTGAAAACAGAAAGGAAAAGTTTTTTTTAAATTGAAGTAATGTCCATTAATAAGAAAAATACCATTTTCACAAAGCACCTTATTAGATTTGTAAATTATGTTTATTTAAGAAAAAGCCATCAAAATAGTAATCATTCTTCAATGAAAAAAGTCTATAGAATTAAATAGTTTTATGTCTATATAAATAAATAATTTTAGAAATACTATATAGTAAATTATTGAAAATTTAATATATTAAATTAGTTTTTCATATTTATATTATTATTTACAAAAACAAATTAAGTAGTACCTGGAAGTGTGCCAAACTACTACACATCAAGATAACGATCGGACAAAGATAGGTAATTATAAAGACAATCACAACCAAAAGCTAATTAGAACAATTTCCCACTGTAACTTTAATTTAGTAATGGGCTACATATAATTAGTGTAAAATAACATCTGTAATAGCACCAACCCGACCCTAATATTATTATTGTCATACAAATGATATAACAGTCCTTCCCCCCTCATTCCCTTCATACCCCTCACCATGAAATGAAGGATAGATGTAGTGGAATGGTATGCGGATTATTTCCAGCGTTGAGAGACGATGTAGGGGAATAAGGAATAAGTCCCGGGCCAGAACGGACTAACTAACATTATTTTTTGGAAAGTAACGAACCTCTTAAACCTATATGTGTTTAGAGATTTATTTGATGTACAATAATACATGCAGCTCTGGACACAGTCAACATCGCTCCCTCCATGTTTTGAAGTTAAGGAATAATAAATGACCGGCATCATTGTGCAGATGGTATAAGACTACATGGCGTCACTCTCGTGTTATACACAGTTGCCGATGACAGGGAGATAGAGGTTTGAATTCCGTTCGATTGTACTAAGGTTCTTTACTAAATTGGTTTCCACATTTTCTCTAAATTCAACCGTCCTTATCCCTCTAAAATGAGAGTAATCAGTAACTATGAGTATAATCCGACGGGGATAGTGAAACGCGGTAACATAAAAATAGTTTACAATGTTCTTACCGTTACTAGAGTCTTAAGATTTATCTTTGAATACCTTTGGGTTTAAGGATGACATTTTACCTTTATGATCAAGTTAGAAACAAAATAATGAATACTTCATTCGATCGTACATACATTATATTAATAAGAAAAAACCGTCGCCATATAGTTTAAAAAATTCACGCAAAGGGTTCGATCAATTGATTATAATTTTAAAATTCAAATTACTTAAGATGAGATATTAAGTGAAACCCTACTTAGTGGCCACCGTATGTAAACAGGTAGCCAGATTTTAAAACTAGATAAATATTATGTATTTTTATCCAGGATTAAATAATATACTTGCTAAATTTCATTAAAAAAGATCAACAACGTATTTGTCAGTATTCGCAGAATAAACAGACATGAAATTCAAAACGATTAAGTTAAAACAGCACCTTTAACCACTAAGTCGACAAACATATAATAGTTCTCTCATTTTTCAAAAATATAGATTTTTTTTTTCTAGCATCGCGGGTTACAACCCCTTCAGGATATACACCTATTTAGTCTACTAATTAAACTAATGAGTTAGGAATTGTGAAGGTCTGATTGAGAGGATATGTACCCACATTTGCGTGGAGGGAGATTGGAAAACCGTCTAGGACAAGCCCTTCTCAGTGCACCCAACCGGAATCGACCCCCGATCTCCCCGTATTTAGCAGTCTAGTCTAACATGAGAGCAGCGCGTTAGACCAAGCAGCAACCGAAGTGGGTTTGTGAACAATAGTTAATCAAGAATAAATAATGATGATGTGTATTCAGATTTAACCTGAAATGTTCTCTATATTTTTAATTCTTTAATTAATGTATTTTATTTATTTATTTATAATTTATAGTCTTGCGAATTTAGGGTATGAAACTTATTTAACTGTAAAAAAAAGAGTGGACCATTTCATGGTTTGAATAACCTTGAAAATATAAGAGCAAAATCTTCCACGCATTTTAAACTGGAAATTTAGATGGTTCCAGGTGGTCAATTACTTCACTTATATACATTTCTTACAAATGGACTCAACAACATTTTTAAAAATAAATTATACTTTAAATAACCTTAAGACATAGTTAGATACATACTATACTGCAAACTTTAGTAAATTTAGCGTTGTTAAGATGTGTGAGGTGTCAACAGCCCAACTGGGAGATTTGGGTTCGAATCTCATTCATAATTAATGAGGGTGAGTTATTATAAAGTGTTTTTCACTCTCTCTCCACGCAAATGGGGGTACACTTCCTCTATAATATGCTACTGAAGAGCGTGGGTACTTAAAATCACAAGCGAAAAGTGGGTACAAAACAGCGCAAAGAAAAGAACGCAGGTACATAAGAGCGTAAATCTTAATTGCCGTAAAAAAGTCGAGTGTCTGTTTCCTTTCTTTTGTTTGGCGGCAGGAATGCGTAGGCTACTGGAATTAACAGCTGTCCAAGTTAGCCCTTTGAGACCTGATTGTCCTCTTACCTCTACTAACCTAACCTAACCTAACCTAACCTAACCTACCCTAAAAGCTCAATGCCAGTAACTTGAAAGCCACATTAAGGCTGCTTGCGCGATCAGTACAATTGCTACCCAGTTAGCACAGACCCCCTTTGTGTTATTCTGGAGAAGAAAGAGGGAACTATAAGATCACGTAATATTTGCGCTCTCTGTAAAAGTGTACACTTGCACTTTATTGTGCCTGCTTTATTTTGGGACCACGAGGTTGCGCTGTTATGTACCTGCGCTGTTTTGTACCCGTGCTCTTCGAGGCCACAGCCCTTCCTCTAAATTCAACCTTTCTCATCCTTAACACATTATACTAACTATTACATATTTGTACGCCCCAAATGGGTAGTGAGACACATTGAGAAAAAAAAAGGGGGGCAAAATATCAAAAGTTACTAGAATAGACACACGCTTCAGTGGCCGAATCATCTAAAAGGAATCACTTTCATACAAAAATGGCCTACTGATGACGGAAATCTTGGGGTATACTGACGGTAGTTTATCCTAAAATGGTTTTCCACGTTAATGTGGCTATATTACCTTTAAAATCCTTTCTTCCTCATCCCTACTCCATTACAGTAACTAGGATAAGCGTACATCTTGACCAGATAGTAGACACGCTGATACATTAAAAAAAAAGACTATCAATAGTCAATAACGCAGAAATGGAGAGAAAATACCCTATTGCCTCGTCATACTGTATGAATTGTAATAGATTTATGCAAAAATGATGGTAATTTCTTCCCGAGTGAATTCGATGGTGAATGTGGAAGTAGCCACTGTAGGCCATGTAAACAATAGAAGCACAGCAATGACTGTAATGCAGTTGACTGTTGTGGTGGGGTAATGGGGTTGGTGGTGAAGGTGGGGGAGTTTATTTGAGGGTGACACACTAACCAAGCATCCACTCCCTTACAGCCCGATCATCTTCCCTCATATCGCATTTAACCGTGTAACTCTTAAGAGAACTGAGACTCCTATTAGCATATTAAACCATGCATGATATAGGAAAGTGGTGGTAGGGAATACGAGGGCGGGATTACCCCCTCCTCCTCCTCCCTATTTGCAACCCTGGTGTTTCAAAAAAAAAACTCTCCCCCTCGCACACAATGTTTGCACGAGTAGAGTCACAATCGCATTACCTCCCAAACTATACCCCAATGCAGCCCTTCCTTACCACTCGTTCTAGGTTCGCTAGCTAAGCGCTTAGCTCGCTTTAGGGCAAACCTCTTCTGCATCATTGCTGAGAAGTAGTCAGGGGGGAATTGTGTGATGCAAGCCATTCTGGATGGGTAGATTCATAGTTTGGGGTTTACATCCCTGCTAGCCTAAGATAGTTTTATTTTATTTTTGTACGTAGATATTTCTAGGCACAAGGTTGTAAGAGTTTACTAAGTAGCTTTTGAACGTCAATTAAATTGAACTATTATTTCTATAAACACTTAACAAAACCAAAATTTCTCTTAGTTTTCTTTAGTTTTAATTTGGCCTGGAACTACATTTTCTAAGAAAAATCCTACTTGGGATGAATTTGAATATGATTCTATTTTGATAACAGATGACGTGAACACATTATTTTATTTATTTAGCATCACGTCTTACTACCCGTTCGGCTTATATGCTTAAGTACTAGCTACACTAATGGGTTAGGGATTGGGATAGTTGAGTTTAGAGTACGTGAACCTGCAATTGCGTGGAGGGAGAGTGTAAAACCATTTAGGACACCCCCCCCCCC
>CABEEJ010000567.1:173750-206574 GCA_901482245.1 Timema douglasi
CCATAGGTCATTGACCCTTTTGATAGTGTTAAATCTTGCATACTTGACTTTTTATGTGAAGTGTGTGTCCCATAGTTTTTTAAATTTTTATGTGTGAGTGTTCCACAAATGTTCGAGTCCCTGGTAGGACTACTTGTGTGTTTTTTTATTTCTCATGGGGAGTGTGGCCCATTTGTTCGAATATCTGGGAGGATGCAGGTGTGACTTTTTATGTTGTGTGCGCCTATTTGGCTTGAATCCCAGGAAGGACGTTGGTGCCCTTTTTTGTTTCTCGAATCAGCCGTTGTCGTGTTAGAGTATGTTAGAGCTCCTCTCAATTTGGACGTAGAGAGCTCAATGGAGACCAGGTCAGTCCCTCCTCTTTCCATCCCTCTACTTTTCTGTGGAACAATGATTACCCCTTCTCCCCTCAAACTTTCACCCCGTGACGCACATTCCCCCCTGAAGTTAGTGAAATTTCTCCCCCTCATCCTTACCATTTGAGAAGGGGGGGGGGGAAGGTTCTGATACGGTTAAACGCAAGCTGTACAAGTACCTTCAGTTCACCGCGTTAAATACATTATATTTTCGTATTGCCCCAGCCAGAACCTAAACTACCCCAAATACATGACTAAGGTTCTCAACAAATAATTTCTATTGAGCATGCATTTCCCTGGAAACATAAAATGAAAACACCTCATTTTCATGACTAGGGCTCACACCAAATAAGGTAATTATGCCTGTATTGATCGTGCTATCAAATTCAATTATATAAAAACACTAAGCCCAACACCACACATTTAGCTTTAACGAGGTCTTAATAAAGATCTATTGAGATAGCCCGTCCGTGCCATTGAAAATACCAGTATCATTGCTTCAATAATAGCGAATCCTTGTAACAAATTCATTAAACTATTTTGGTACTGCTTGGATTCCAGGCACCGCCACAAAATGAGCACATCATTTTTTTTAAATCTAGAGAAAGAATATATGTATTTTTTTAATTATGTGCAAATACATTGTTAAACTGGATATTAACCCAGATCTTTCACTATTTAGTGATATTTTATATACATATACATATTATTATAAGATTATTATATAAGTATTAATCATAAAAATAATCGTTATTAAATTATATTATCAATGCGCTAGAGGTTACACGTATATGTGATAGTTACTCTAATGAGGAAGGGATGAGGAGGGAAGCATTTTAGACTTAATATAGCCGCATTTGCGTGGAAGGAATGTGGGAAACCATACTAAGTAGACCCACCAAGGATTTGAGATCCGTTATCAGTAAGAAGATCTAGCACGCAAGTGATGCTTCAGGCCATTCGACCAATGAAGCGGGTTATTTTGGCGTGGAAGGATTTTTTAACTTAAATCACTCCCCCCCCCCCCCATTTTTAAGCCCTTCCTCTTTACCACCTCTACATTTTTTAAAGAGAAACCCTTTTTACGGGCCAGTTTTTTCCCCTCCACCCCCTTTCCACCTTTCCCCNCGAAACTACATTGTAAAGCTAACGGTAAATGTACATTTATTTACATCCATTGATCATTCCTTGGTGACCTGGCGGTCTAGGGGTAAGGTGTCAGACCTCTGTGCTGGCGGCCGGGGTTCAATCCTCGGTCCCGACACAGATTTATCTGACTACCAAACCTATTTAATAACTAATTTTTGGGATACACTCGATATAGGTTTACGACGCCAGCCCAACTTATTGAAGCGGTCGAGGCTCTACCATAAGCAGTTCAGGCCAACTGCAGCCTCCAGAACTTGTCCCTGTAACCGTGTCCTTTAAAGCCTAATACCCGCTGGGAGATAATCGCCCGATACACGTATCCAGCGACTCAGCAACATCGTCCGCGCAAACACCAACGTGTAACCGGACACAAGTATCTACAGATTTTGCGAGTCCACACCGAGCAGACACATCTCACCATTCTCCGTTCCTATCGCGATGGATCCACACATTGCTGCTGGTGTTGCTGGGGCTTCTATAATAATTAAATGTCATCAAAAGCTAAAAAATACGATGAGGGAAAAGGGAGTTTCTTAAGACGGGGTGAAAATTATGGTGACTGTTGTCAGAGCTATCGTTGAATGATGAAGGCTCATTAAAAAATATATAGTCACCACAACTACAATACTACTATTAAGATGGTGAATATAAATTAACCTATTAAAATTTAATTTTTGCCTACCGGTGTTTGCTCGTGGGTCCACACCGAGTGATGTTTCCCATTGGAGGTGGGAGACCAAGACACCGGCAACATTCTATGATCTTTTGCCGCCGGAAATTCGGGAAATGTTTCCGTGTATCCAGACACATGGGAAACATCGTCGGGAATCATCGTTGGTCGGCGTGTGTCAGGCGATTTTCGTCCAGTGTGTACTAGGCTTTAGAATCCTCTGTTTACGATGACCTGAACGATCTTGATCCCATAATAGGCCTATGTAAGTTTGCACCAAATATTTAATGAAACTCTCATTAACGATAGATGTATGTGGAATACTTGACTTGACGAATAACACTGTATTAGTTTAAAGAAAAGTTCCAAATATATGATTCAAAACTAAAGTATTTTGCTCTTGACTTAGTGGCTTATTTGTTAGCAAGTGTGTTTGTTTAAAATAAATACTACGATGAGTAGGTTAAAAGCTAAATTTAATTGTGCTTAACCCTTTTTCATTAATCTACTTGTATTTTTTTTAAAAGTTTCTCTTTTAAAAAAATGGAAATTTGAGGAATGCCTGACTTAGAGAATAACCCTATATTAGTTGAAATATACGATTCAAAACTATATTATGTTTCTCTATACTTAGTAACTTATGTATCGACAAGTATGTTGGTTTAAAATAAATAGTTGCTATAACAGATCGGTTCAATACTAAATTGTTTTGCTCTTAACAATTCTTTACGAAATTACTTTTTACGTTTAAAACAAATTATATTGCTTTGAGCATTTAAAAATTATTATCTGAGGAACATTCGACTTATTGAATAACACTGTGTTAGCTGAAATAAACGATTCAAAACTAAACTGTGTTGCTCTCAACTAAGTAGTTTATTTCTCGGCAAGTGTGTTTATGACATATTCGTTTAAAAAAAAAGTTCCCAAGAAACGATTTAAAACTAAATTGTGTTGTTTTTAATATTTTTCACACTAACCTGCTCTTTATTCTTGAAATAAATTAAATTGAGCTCCTCTTTTAGAATTTAATATTTGAGGATGCTGCCAGAAAATAACAGTTAATAATGCTTGCCCTAATGTGGTTTAAAATAAATGAATGCTATAATTAGGACAAAATATTTTCTAAAAGTAGCCATCTGTGAGCAATAAGGCTATTGCTGCTAATCCAAAAATAAGGCATTACATAAACTACCTCTATGATTTTGAATGTACACAACGTACCAAAGCCTCCTGTATAACACAATTTTCAAAAGAAGGAAGTTATCTGAAACCTATAAGTCCTGGAAATCGGCCTTTTGAAGTTGGAATTTATAATTCAACCAATATGATATTATTGTAAATAAGAAATAATTTAATTTATAGTAACAATAAAAATTACTGTTATGTAATTAAAGTCACAACAAAGAGTCAAATTATATACAGTTCATACATGATATAACTTAACATAACATAACATAGCATAACAAGGGGCGATAAGTGAATAAGTGGCATATCATTTTAAAAAATGTATTCCTTCCTTCTCATAATATTAAAACACTTATTAATAAAAATTAATATGAATATTACCAAAAGTATATTAGCTATGTTGCAAAACCATGTTGTGATCCTATCAAGTTGTTTTAAATTTCATCGTTTTGTATTATGTTTTAGTAGGACACTATTCCATTCAATTTAGTCAATACATGTATTAAGATGATTGAATTCAAAATTTTGTGTTTTATTTCAGTTGGATGCCGTAAAGAGCTGTGCATACCCTATTCAGATGGTGGGAGCTGTGCCGCCTCCGACCAGGGGAGATAGTGTCTCGCCACCACCATCATCCACCACTCGCCGACCCCCCCTCTTGCCAGTTGGAGCTGTGTTACCACCAAGACGGTGAGATGATTTCCGGTCCCCAACACCCACATCCCCCATAAGGCTGGTTATGCCAGGCCTCCACCGTGGTTTGGATCCCACGTTAAAATGTAGGTTCTCCATTTCATCTCACAATCACCCTACCATTACACATTAGCATAAGTGCGTATAACCCGAACGGGTAGTAAGACGTTGTGCTGATGATGATAGTAATAATAATAATAATAATAATAAGGCTGGTTGGAAATGCGCCGCCTCCAAGCCAATGAGACGGTGTTTCACCCACAGTTGGCGGATATAAAAAAAAAAAAAGCGTACCCACTATCATCCCAACATTCATCAAAGCGATCACACGTCATGGAAATTCAAAGAGTTCCCGAAGATGTTTGCACCCGCAAAGCAAAGCCCTTGAAACCGCTCGCCGTAACTAGTAATTTCAACATGTTGTTTTCGTTGAACAAGGTCGACGCCAAACGAGTAATCTTCACTTCTCTGTGAGATGTGAGACCTCATTGACGTCGACGTCGACCGAAGGGATATGTGGTTGACACCCCTTGTCAGATATTTCAACTATTTGATCGACACACTCGTCATAGATGTATGCGACACGCTAACAAAGAAACGGAGACCGGAGATACCATCAACCTAGAACAGCCTACGGTGGAAAAACACATCAGAAAGCTGAATCTAATCAGTGCTACCTATTATACACGTCAAGTTGTCGGTTTGGACTATTACATAATGGATTGTGAACATAAAATTATTTTACTAACACATCTAAGCGAAATTGTGGAGAAACGTATTAACGAATACATACGTCATTCATGTAAAAATATATAGTAAATATATATGTCTATTATAATGTATTTTATTAACACAAAACTTACTTCTTTTCTGTCCATCACCTGTGACCTATCTCTTTCTCGACTTATAGTGCCACCAATCTCACATCAGGTACGAATCCCTAAATATACAAAGTTGTGACATCACGCTTTCCCTATTCCTGTTTTGACGTGTCGAGCTGGCACACTGGCGCCAGGTATGAGTCATCATCCTTAGCCTATTCCTGTATCGACAGGTCAAGCCATAAATCTGGCACTATGTATGAGTCGAGAAATATATTTCTGGGTTACCGGGATTGTGACATCAACCTTGACCTAGTCCTGTATCGACAGGTCAAGTACAACTCCAGAAATAGGTTATTACGTCATCCGGGTTTCGGCATTGTGGGTAGAGAGACTGACCAGTTCCCTCTCAGTCTATGTGTAACTTCCATCGATATAGGATCTGAGGCACTCTCCAGGAGCCGAGGTCACCAACCGTAATCCCTATCACATTAGAATGGTTAGACATTAAAATGTGGTTTAGAACTCCAATGTTGTCATAAGATAATGACTTCACTAAAGAATTTAGTCAGAGTGGCTAATTACATAGAAAAAGAATGAAAATTAATGAACTAGTCAAACTACTCATCAGTGCCTTTGGCTGGTATGTTAATCCAGGATTCTTGGACTAGAATCAGAGAACAGATTTGTGGGAAGAGCCGAAGAGATTGTTTTATTTGTCATAATTTAATACTTTTCATTTCGTCAGTTATTAGCAAATTTTTAGCGCTCAAATTGTTTTCCACGATATATGAGATGAATTTCCTCTAAGTTATAGCTCTATATAATCAAACCAAGTGGCTAATATACCCTGTACCCAGATTGGTGGGAAAACGTTAAGCTAATAGTTTTGCTTTCAGGTAATTAAGGAGTTTGGTTTTTGAATTCTGGTTGAGCTTATAGAGAGTGAATTTTAGCCAAATAATTACCACAACTCTTTGACGCAAATGTGAGTTTATCTCCTGTATAATTTAACTTCCTCAGTCTTATTTTATTGGTATAATGGATTACGGTTATATTCCTAAATGATGGATTGTACAGATATCTACTAATTAAACTATTGTGTTAATGATAAAAAAAGTTTATTTGTGAAGTGTGCCCACATTTGCATAGTTGGAAAACATTTAGGAAACTACCCACTCAGCACAACCAACCGAGACTGCAGCCCCGTTCTCTCAATCATTTGCAGTAAGATACAGTCTATTAAAAGAGGAACGTCCTAGACCACTGAAATGGATTGTCCTTTGTGTTTAATGTACAACTTGAAGCAATGTTTCTTTGGAACAGTGTGCTGAATGATTTATTTAAAAATATTGCGCTAAGCAAGATATTATCAATGGATTAATTTAAGTAGTCATTAAATATAAGAAAGTGGTTTAAATGGTATTGCACTATCAAAGGCGTGGGGAGCGGATTGGAAAACCACCTGTGGAAAAATTAATATCCAGTGCTGCCGACAGAGATTAAAATATTAAATATTGTTACCATCTTAGTTAATAAAATTCAAACCTGCTTCTGTGGCCGTATGGTCAAAGGCGTCATTCTTGCAGTAGACTAGACTGGCTATGACAGAAAGATTGGGGCTCGAAATCCAACCGGGTGTACTGGGGGTGGTTTTTTCTAAAATGGTTTTCCATTCTCCTTACACGAAAATTTGGTTATACTACCTCTAAATTTAACCTTCCTAATCCATAACTCATTAGCGTAATTGATACACATTCGTATAACCTGGACAGGTTGTAAGATGTGGTGCTAAAAAAAGATTCAATTTATAAAATCTTTAAAATACCAAAGTTAAATTTCATCAAGGTAAGTAATGTTATTCTTTAAACATTTTGTTTGAAGTCTATTTCAAACTTTATAATAAAAGCATGTCCGTAATTTATGATATTTTGAGGATTTGTTTTAAAGTTTATGGCAATAGACCTCTTGCAAGTAAAGAGTAAAAGTTTGCTACATCAACCAAATAATGCCCAGTTTTCAAATGTCATAATCCAAAATATTGTGTTTACACAAGGTTAAAAAAAAGGAAATTTATCGGAACTTGCCTGGAGGGCGAGTGGGAATTCATAATGGAAAATCTAGTTACAGTACACCTGGCTTGGGTTTCAAATCCCATCCTATCAGCGACAAATTAAACGAAATGGGCTTGAAGTTTACTCCATGTTCCCTATATAGGATATATTTTGTCATGCCAAAGAATGGAAAGATATATTTTAACGTCCTCGTCGGGTGTACTAAGGTTTTTTTTCAAAATGGTTTTTCACTCTCCCTTGACGCAAATGCTGGTACCATTCCAATGATATAACGTTCTTTTATCTAAAACAATTAGCGTAATTTGTACATAAGCGTATAACTAGAACGGGTAGTAAGACATGGTGCTAAATTAAAAAAAAAATTAAGACATTGATTACACTAAAAAAATGGACAATTTATGAATCCTAGATACAAACTCCTACTCCGTTAGCACACTGGTGGGATCGATAGTCTTCTGTACAAGTAATAATAATAGCCAAAACAAGATGGAAAATGCTTAGTTTGGTTAGGTCCAAAATGGTTTTAAGTTTTTGAAGTGGCTGCCCTACTTATTGAGTTTGGTGGGATAAGCTATTTGACCAAACGACAGCTGACTTCCGACATTTTAACTTAGTCGATAGCACGTTTTCCTTTTAATCTAAGAGTCTCGATTTTGATTTCTGGCATGGCAAAAAAAAAAAGTATTATTGGAGAAAATGGATGTTCCCCTTTCATGGTAATGAGGTAACATATGGGGACTTGGAAATATTTCTGTTCTAGAACTAGGTTAAATCTTTTAAGTTGTGTGTTGATATAATCAATCGGTTCATTAAGTTCACGTTAAGTACCCGAAATTAAAGTAAAATGAAAATGATATAGCCGGCATTAGAGCATATGAACGCTGTCACAGTTTAGAGGTATGATTTATAAGGAATTAACTTCTCTTCCTATTTTGGGGAGGGGGTGGAGGAATAAATGAAGGGGCTGGAATTGTTGCGTCTTAAATAATAATAATATTTCGCACCGCGTCTTACTACCCATTCGGATTATACGCTCTAAGTACTAATTACGCTAATGGATTAGGAATTGGGAAGGTTGAATTAGAGGAAGTGAACCCGCATTTGCGATGGAGGGAGAGTTGAAAACTATTTAGGAAAAACCACCCCCAGTTCACCCGACTGAGATTCGAGACCTCGATCTCCCCGTCCTCAGCAGTCGAGCTAAACATGACTAGCGCGTTAGCCAACTACGCCACGGAGGCGGGTTTTGCGTCTCAAAGCACTGCCCATTAATTATAGAACACAGGATAAAGATTTAGAATTTTAAGAAAATCTATCAAAATTCACTTGAAGATTATTTAGAAAACCATAGAGAAATATCAGTATCGAGCATCACCCCTCATCCTCCAAAGAGTACCCAGCCAGGATTTGAACTGTTTAAAACTTCCTGGATATGAGATGAGCACGTACAACTACTCCGCTGGTGCTGATCCAACTCTCTCTGAGACTCTATTGTCACTTTCTCCATTTTTGTGAAGTAGGGAGTGTATTTTTCTTTCAGCTTGAGTTGTATTATTCTTTTTATCTATCGTGGTACCGGTGGCTGTAGACGCCTGGATGCACCAGATAAGGACGCCCGCCCCTCCTCCTGGCCCTTGCAAACTCACTCGCACTCCCTTTAGAAGTCGACAAGAAACAAGGGAGAGGCGCGTACCAGTGCGTCAGGGACCGCGGCTAAGAAAACAAACATGGCCCCAAACTATGTTTGGTGGTACAGTCTCTAAATGTTTAAATTAATATTTTATATCGGTACAATATTGTGCTAGTAATTACTATTTTTTGGAGACATAAAGAACACAATAAAGAGTGTTATAACAAAAGAAACTCATTGGTATTCACCTGGAGAGAATTGGGAAATTATTATTATTATTATTATTATTATTATTATTAGCACCGCGTCTTACTACCCGTTCGGGTTATACGCACTTACGCTAATGTGTAATAGTAGGGTGATTGTGAGATGAAATGAAGGACCTACAGTTTAACGTGGAATCCGAACCACGGTGGAAGCCTGGCATTCCCCACATTCACAAGATGTATTGTCAGAGGTGAAGGAATGGTTTGGAAATCAGATAAATCTGTGCCGGGACCGAGGATTGAACCCCCCGGCCGCCAGCACAGAAGTCTGACACCTTACCCCTAGACCGCCAGGTCACCCAGAGTTAGTTGAAGTTGATACCCGTGAACTGTGTTCAACATTCATTTTTAAGTTATCAATGGAAATAAATTACTTAATGAGGTATATATAAAGGATAATTATTTGTGATTGGTCAAATGGGACATAGTTGGTGAGAACAATTCAGAAGTACAGTTTTAAAAATCTCTGCTTATCCTGAATACACTCGATGCCAAGATGCAACTATCCGGGAGCCAAACTATTCTCAATATAATTCTCTTTTTATAATATTGCCCCACATCTTGACACCCATCAAGGATATCCAAATACTTTCACTAATATTGTAGTGAGTAGTAAATTATGATTAAGAAGTGCACCCACATTTGCAAACGCACACACCACACACCACACACACATGACTTTCCCTTCAAAAACAAACCAGAGCCATATATCATTTTACACTGGCCCAATAGTGTGGGTAAATAAACTTAAAGGAAATGTATCCACAGGCAAATTAAAATGAAAAATAGGTCAAATCCTCTTTCTAAAGGTTTGAATTTGAATTAATTTAGTTGAAAAAATCACTGTCAGAAATATTTTAGATGGACCCACACAATTGATTTACCCATACTTATTTAAACAGCACATACATGTAGATCAAATGTTCGAATATTGGCACTAGCATAATAAATTGTAGTTTTCTGGGCACTTAATACATCTTGAGTCAGTTTACATTAGTAGGAAAATACTGTCTAATTTTCCTATGAAGAGCCTTATAGAAAGTATATTTGCACCCAAGATTAAAACTATCTTACTCTATTATTGGTGTTAACTTACAAATATGGATACTATCTGTCAAAAAATACAGTTTCAGATCACATGACTTGACTTATGAATACGTGAAAAAGATCTGGAGATTTCTAACTGCCAAAAGGATCTTCCTAGGAAAATTGGATTGTAGGTAGTTTGTATGTATTAATTGCTCTTGCTGGGGTGTAAAATAATTAACTAATATGTTCCAAATGAAATAGTTCTGTTACTCAACTGATATCATTTCTGGTGATAAGGTTTGGCTTAAAACATTTGATTTTGTTCTATGCTTGGTTAGTTTGTAAGTTAACTTTTACACTGCGTAAAGAAATGTATTATAAATATAAAGCAATTAGACGTGATACATTTGAATTAGTATATTCCAAATAATAAAATAATATAAATTGTAAGAAGAATCATTAATCAAAATTAGGATATCTCAAAATATAATTTAATGTGTTCATTGGTAAAGTGATATGTTCTGTGTGTGATATGTTCATTTTAATTAAAGGTGTCGTCGGTGACCTGGCGGTCTAGGGGTAAGGTGTTAGACTTCTGTGCTGGCGGCCGGGGTTCAATCCTCGGTCCCGGCACAGATTTATCTGATTACCAAACCCTTCCTTCACCTCTGACAAGACATCTTGTGAATGTGGGGAAGGCCAGGCCTCCACCGTGGTTCGGATTCCACGTTAAACTGTAGGTCCTCCATTTCATCTCACAATCACCCTACCATTACACATTATCGTGAGTGCGTATGACCCGAACGGGTAGTAAGACGCGGTGCTAATAATAATAATAATAATAATTAAAGGTGCCGACGTCCATAATCTTGTTAATGTTTGTTGCCCTAAATTGTATTCTATAAGATTTTCCATATGATGAGGATATTATTGTAAAGTTACTTTCATTGTTTCCAGTCAGTATTCATATCAGAACTGTCTAGAAACACTCTGCGGTGTAAATAAAAAACCCACATATAAAATAGACTCCCTAACAATACAGGATAAGGGAAGTAATATGTAATATTTTGACAAACTACTGATATAAAAAGAATACTAGCCAGGATTTTGTTGGATGATGTAGAAATCTAATATTTAAATGTCATAATTTGAGCTTATTTACTTCTAGGTGTTATCAGAAAATAAACAAGAACTATAAGCAAACAAATAAATATGTGTTTTATTTGGCTTTTATATAGTATTATAGTTGTGAAACAATATTTATAAAAGTTTTTTAAGGTTTTTTGCTATGGTGGTTTTTTTTGCATCACGTGTTACTACCCGTTTGGTTCATACACTTATGTACTAATTATGCTTGAAGTTTTAAGGATAAGGATGGCTATATTTATATGATGAGTACCCATATTCGAGTGAAGGAAGAGTGGAGAACCATTTTGGAAAAAATCACCCTCAGTACACCCGACCGAAACTCGAACCTCAATCTTTCCTTCATTGACAATCTAGTCTTCTGCGAGAGAAGCGCGTTAGACCATGCGGCCACTGAAGTGGGTTGGTGAGAGTATTATTATTAGTAGTATTATTATTATTAGTATTATTATTATTATTATTAGTATTAGTATTAGTATTAGTATTATTATTATTAGTATTAGTATTATTATTATTATTATTAGCACCGCGTCTTACTACCCGTTCGGGTTATACGCACTCACGCTAATGTGTAATGGTAGGGTGATTGTGAGATGAAATGGAGGACCTACAGTTTAACGTGAGATCCGAACCACGGTGGAGGCCTGGCATTCCACACATTCACAAGATGTCTTGTCAGAGGTGAAGGAAGGGTTTGGTAATCAGATAAATCTGTGCCGGGACCGAGGATTGAACCCCGGCCGCCAGCGCAGAAGTCTGACACCTTACCCCTAGACCACCAGGTCACCGGTGAGAGTATTATTAAAGGAGATGCAGCCACATTCTTGTGAAAGATGTAAAAAATACAACCTTAAATTGCGTGTGGAATACTACTCAATACTCTAACCTAGGCCTCCCTATTACCACAATATAGTCAATTTCTAGCTTGATATCTTATATCATCTAACTTGGGGTGTTCAATATCCACTTTTTAAATTCGAAACAAACTCGAATCGAATAATTTAAACATTCTCGAAGCAGAACCGAAGTTCGAATATTTTTTTTAGGTGTTTTATGCTCTAAAAAATATTATATTGTTGTTATTTATAAAAATGTATGTGGTTTAAATTACTTGTAAAATGTTTTATTACACAATCGTCGGTCGAATTTCATTTTAATCTGATAAACCAAGTTATTAACACAACTTAAAATTCAATTATGTCAGAATGTTTCTATATGAATATTAATTTGTCATGTATATAAACGCTCAAAATGTCAGTAATTGACAGCAAATCTAGTTTTATAGCTGTCCATATTTTTTACTGGCGAGGCTTCGTAATTGTCTATGCCAGTTGTTTTTTTCGGAGTGAAGTCGAAACTGATAACTGTTTCGAAGCCAAGTCGAAGTTTCGAAGCTTCGCACACCCCTACACGCAACCAGGTTATTTTTAATGGCTATTCACAGGAAGGCATGTGCGTAGTCTTCTTTTTCAATTCAAAGTCAAGCGAATATGATAATATTAATTATTCCCGAATACTAATCGAATAAGAATATTAAAAAAAATAATGTTGGAGTAATATATTATATATGTTTCATAGCTATATAGCTTTAGGTAAAAGATATAATTTGTAAAGTGTTATATTGCCAAAATGATGAATATATTTCATCCTAAAATGAAATATTAAGCTAAGGTTACACCATGTAATCTAATTATTTTAGATATTTGTCACGGGAACAATAATTTGTGATCTAATTGACGGCACAAAATCGCAAAAATTGAGAAAAACTGTGTATTTTAACTTTAAATAATCCCGCTTTGGTGGCAACAAATGATCTAAGGCGTTACTCTCACTATACTGGACTGCCTATGGTGAGGACTTCAGGGTTCGATCCCAGTCAGGGGCTTTAAGGTTTTTTATTAAATGGTTTTCCAATCTTCATCCACGAAATTGTAGGTACACTTCTTCTAATTTCAATGCAATATAGTAGAAAGTGGGACAACATATGGCAACATATGCGTATGGGTAATATAAATAAGTATTTAAAAAAATTATTAGTGAAGCTTTGTAACTGTCAAAACTAGAAGATTAATATCAAATAAAAGGTGACCTGGTGGTCTAGGGGTAAGGTGTCAGACTTCTATGCTGGCGGCCGGGGTTCAATCCTCGGTCCCAGCACAGATTTATCTGATTACCAAACCCTTCCTTCACCTCTGACAAGACATCTTGTGAATGTGGGGAATGCCAGGCCTCCACCGTGGTTCGGATCCCACGTTAAACTGTAGGTCCTCCATTTCATCTCACAATCACCCTAACATTACACATTAGCGTAAGTGCGTATAGCCCGAATGGGTAGTAAGACGCGATGCTAGTAATAATAATAATATCAAATATAATTCTCAACTGACAAATATTTGAAGATAAGTTGAAGGCGCCGGATTGTCACGCATACCTATTTATAATAATAATAATAATAATAATTTAAATTCAATTCCAACCTCATTTATTCTATTGGTGGCCAACAGACACAAGACATATAAAAGGCCAGCACTGAAAGTACACAAATACCTGACGTGTATTCATAAATACATAAGAAAATAGAACAAATGAACAAAAAAGACTTTATGCATTATTTACTAATAGGTTTTAGTAACAATATTTAAGCATTATATCGTTGTATTTTAATGATGAATTGTACACCATTTTTTTATGAATTTTCTACTTTAAGCTAAGTGCTACGAATTAATATAAACCTAGCATTATCTAGATAAATCAAAGATAAAATGATAAGTGACTGTTTACTTTTGGGCGACTTGGTGGTCTTGGGGTAAGGTGTCGGGCTTCTGTGCTGGGGCTCCTGGCTTCTATCCTCGGTCCCGGCACAGATTTATCATATTGACAAACCCCTCCATCACCTCTAACAAGACATCTTGTGAATGTGGGGAGTGCCAGGCCTCCACCGTGGTTCGGATTCCACGTTAAACTGTAGGTCCTGCATTTCATTTCACAATCACCCTATCATTACACATTAGCGTGAGTACGTATAGCTCAAACCTGGAGTTAGACGTGGCTCTAATAATAATAATAATAATAATAATAGTAATAATAATAAAAATAATAATAATCTTTACCTATGTGTATTTTTTAATTATTAAAGAAACACTATTTACCTTCGAATGTGAATGCAAAATGTCTGAAAAGATATCTTAAAAATACACTTGTTGCCAAAAGTATTTTCCTATCTTAACCTAACATACTACCCATTTGGGTTGTGCTTATAAGTGCTAATCACGTTAATGGACTAAGGATGAGGAAGGTGGAACATATATGAAGTGTACTCACACTTGCGGGAAGGGAATGTGAAAAACTATTTATTAATACCACTTTCAGTACACCTAACTGGGATCGAGCCCCAATCTCTCAATCATCAGCAGTCTGGTATATTTCGAGAGTGACACCTTTGACCATGCGGCTACCGAAATGGCTAATATATATATTATTGAATTTATAAATAAATTATGTCTAAAATCAGCTGAATTATATTTGTTCAAATCCATTTTTATAAATTTTATTTCCGTTTAAAACAAAGAAACAAAGAGTTGTATAGAGATACGTCTTTGTGATGAATTTATTATATATATATATATATATATATATATATATAATATCTATTAGCTATATAGTTGGAATTCGTTATAACGTTCACCAAGGAGAAGAAATAATGTCATCGCTATACCCATTACTCACGATTTCTATAAGTATTTAAATCTATCTCCTATTTTGTTAAAAATTCTCAATAATTTAATAAAGAAATAGATTAAAAAACATTAAGAAAATTGTAGATAAGAAATAATATATAACTATTATATAAATACCTACATATTATTTGTATAAATATGGTCTTAGATAGTCCAATACATTTTATATTAAACACAATTTATCGTCCGTAAATTTAAATCATACATATGATACCATACACAATTTAATTCTCTTTAGTTAAAAATAATAATAATAATAAATAAACATCATGATTTTAATTGGTCTATTTAAATTGGAATTTTTAAAATAAACATTTTAAAGATTTCACTTTAATATTTTTCATATTTCTCTTGTTCCCGAAGGAAAGGTTTTTTCTAAATGATTTTACAGTTATGGCGGTGTTTGCGGGAGCAAGGTTGGAATATAGACATTCGGGATGTATATGAGGACGACGATCTCCAAGGAATTATTGGAATAGACAGAAATTAAAGGGGTTGCTTAGCTTCTAAAACAACTTGAAGAGGAATATTAGCAGGTTTGTGACCTGCCCGTAATACTATACAGGTATTCTATAAATTGGGATTTCCAATTACCTGAGCGATTAATAATGTTTTCAAAATTTGTTTCCTAAATTTGTATGTTATATCCATGTAATACGCTTCTTATTCTAGCAATTGTTTGTGAATACGCATGTATTAAAATCAAAGTGGTTTTCTGCTCACATTAGCAGTGATCTTTTGTCATATCCCTGCTCACTATAACCAAGTCAGACCCATAGTAAATATATAAATGTATATTTGGGCACCATTATTTACTACTTGTCCGGGCTACTTGCATTACCTAAGCTAATGAAGTAGGAATGATGAAGAATATATAATTTAGAGGAAATATATTCACACATTGTGGTTTCAAGTTATTCTACTCAGCCACGAGTAGTTTCAATGTAAAAGCCTAGTTCCTCGACGACACCTCAAGGAAGGGAATAAAAGTAGTCCTAGTTCTTCCACGACACCTCACGGCAGGTAATATAAGTAGTCCTAGTTCCTCCATGACACCTCAAAGAAGGTAATATTAGTATTCCTAGTTCTTCCACGACACCTCAAAGAAGGGAATATAAGTAGTCCTATTTCTTCCACGACACCTCAAAGAAAAAGAACATGATTAGTCCTAGTTCTTCCATGACATCACAAGAAAGGGGATATAAGTAATCATAGTTCCTCCACGACACCTCAAGGAAAGGATCATATGTATATTTGGCTAGTAATAAGATGAGAAAATTATAAAATACAAACACTTTTTCATAAGTTACGTGGAACTTACTAAACAAAATGTATTTATAATTTAATTACACAGTTAAAACGAATTGTAATTTCACTCAAAAATGCTCAATGAAACATATTTTCATAATTTTTGCAGATTTTACAACAAACAATTTATTTATAATTTATTTAAAAGGTACAAATGATTGTAATTTTAATAAATAGTGCTCAGATATCTTCGCTTATCTTTCTAAAGGCTTTGATATTATTTGAGCAGGTCAGATTAGTACATTAGTGGCTTCCATAAAAGTGGAGGAACTTAGATATTTAGGTAAGGGACCTTTTTAGAAGGGGTAATTTAATCAGGTATCATGGCTGAGCTCGACTCCACCTCTCACACGTGGGTGGAGGGACCGTGGAACACCTATTAATAAAAGTCACCTTTAGTGCACTCTGACGAATTTTGAACCTTGACCTTCCTGTCCATTTTATTACGAGAGAAAATCTTTAGGCCTTACGACTACCGATACTGTTAATGTGAAATTGATTTGTTAAATTTAGGAGTGCAGCTTAACGCTTTTTCTTATCTTTAAGCCTTGATTCACACGTTCACCGAAAATAGAAAGCAGAATCTGCTTGAGTGGCGCAGTAGCTTACACACTGTATGTTAACCCGTGATGCATTGCAAAGCAAACTTAAAATGGCTGATTATGAACATATTTTATTTTCTAGTGGACAAACATATATTTTAGATCGTTCTAACAATGTATTTTTTCAAATTATAATGCTGCGTCGTTGCCCAATCCAATACATCAATAAACACGCTTTACATTAACAGGTTATTTCAAATCTCCTCACAAAGGGCAACGAAGCTGTCTGCTTGGAGTTATTCTAAATCTTCTCACAAAGGCCAACGAAGCTGTCTGCTTGGAGTTATTCTAAATCTTCTCAACAAAGGCCAACGAAGCTGTCTGCTTGCTGTTAGCTCTACAGCACATGCGCACTGATTTGAGATAGTTGGTTCTGAGATTTGATTGGCTGTCCCGTGCCTAAGATCTCAGACAGAGTGGATAAAGTAGAAATAGCTTGAACTTCTTTAGAACAGCCTGCGCTGAATATGTGGAGATCTTATGATTGGATTAGATCTTGACACGTGAATAACTTTCTTCTGCGCTGGTTTTTCGGCGAAAGTGTGAATCCACAGTAGGACCCACATCAGTAACCACGCAGAAAAAGGCTTCATTCTCGTCTTATTTGGTTGGATGTTTGAGGAGAGGTCAAAGCCTAGATCCTGTTCAGGTGTATTAAGGTTGTTTTACTTAGGTATTGGTACACTCATTTTCCTAGTAAATTTGGGTATGATTTATCTAATATTCTAACAAACCATCTCCACCCCATTAATGAAAATGTGCGGATAGCTCCTACCAGTTTTATGGTTTGATGCACAAACTATATTTTAACCGTAAAACCCTATTGAATATCCTTTTAAATCATATACTCGCTTGAACATGTTATCATTTGCTGCAGAAACGAAATAGTCACATGTTTGGTGTCTTACGCAAGTAATACTTGTATAACATGTTTTTAGTACCACTGAATATTATTGATATTATTTGCAAGTTATTAGTCCACTTTGACCTACTTTTTCTTAAATTTGTCTAATCATTCGAATTTATTTTTAAGGACATATTTTTTTAAATATTACATATTGAATAACTTTATGGTGAATTTTGCGTTACTAAACACCTTTTCAGGTAGCTTGTTATCTGTAACTATACTCCATTCGGTGACCTGGCGGTCTAGGGGTAAGGTGTCAGACTTCTGTGCTGGCGGCCGGGGTTCAATCCCAGGTCTCAGCACAGATTTATCTGATTACCAAACCCTTCCTTCACCTCTGACAAGACATATTGTGAATGTGGGGAATGCCAGGCCTCCACCGTGGTTCGGATTCCACGTTAAACTGTAGGTCCTTCATTTCATCTCACAATAACCCTACCATTACACATTAGCGTAAGTGCGTATAACCCGAACGGGTAGTAAGACGCGGTGCTAATAATAATAATATACTCAATTCACGGTTACGGTTACTCTCTGAAAGGTATTTTTTCCTACCAATATCCTACTATATAATAGATTTCTGGAAGGGAAAAAGGCCTTTCAGAAATGAATTCCTACCTTGAACAGACCTTAGATACCCTATGGCTTGTGTTTTTAGTTCTAAACATATTAAAAGCGTTTGGTGGACAAATCTGGTTAATTTAACTAACGGGCAGGACGATGGTTCAAAATATAAACGGGATGAGTACTGCTGTGCTCAAACTTATATTCAAAGTTTGATAGTGATCTATTATTATTATTATTATTAGCACCGCGTCTTACTACCCGTTCGGGTTATATGCACTTACGCTAATGTGTAATGGTAGGGTGATTGTGAGATGAAATGAAGGACCTACAGTTTAACGTGGAATCCGAACCACGGTGGAGGCCTGGCATTCCTCACATTCACAATATGTCTTGTCAGAGGTGAAGGAAGGGTTTGGTAATCAGATAAATCTTTGCGTTTGTAATATTAACTGTTCTCCTTTCCCAATAGCAATATTTTAATAACTATTTTATATTGGGTTATAAATTTAATAACCGTGTGGTACGTTATTTCTTAAATTTAATGATAAATAGGAAGTTAAACAAATATTTTTCTTCCTGTGGTGATTTAAACTAAGAGTAAATATAAATGTAGAGTATATATTATGTATCAATAATAACAAGACACACATAAATTAAAATATTAAAGGCATTTTTTGATATCCCCCGAAATCAAACCAGAATATCTTATAGTTATGAACGACCATTCTACCCCGGTGTTACTATAGCCCTAGTCATTTTAACTGTGTGTATAGTCTTTTTGTATTTTTATATACCTATTTTTGAGTTTATTTAATTTCTATTGGCAAGTTTTGAGAAGCCTACCAAATCTCAACTCCCAATCCCAATCCCTATCCCAGCCGATGTTTTCCTCGTGACTGCTCCCAATGGGGGCCTTGTCTAGGATGCTGCCATCTCTCCTTGCGAAGATATCAGTAACAGGTGTATCTGCAACATACACACACTACTTCTCAAATAAGTAGGAAGGGGAAGAAACCCTTACAGAAGAGAGTCCGTTAGAGGAGCAGGATGGGAGGAGAATATGCAGACATAAGAGAAGGTTGGAAGGGGAGCAGTTTGGGACGGAATAAGAAAGGTGGAGAGGGACGGGAAGGTATGGGGACAAGTGGTATGAAAACAGAAGGGAAAGTGAATAGGGAGGAAGGAAGGAAACGGTGAGATAGATAAAACCACCTCACAGGGTTAGCCAGAAAGATGTTAACGGTATAACTGGGGCTATCACTGAACATAACTTGATTTTTTTTTTTCTTTTTTAGGATTATGAGTTTTTAGTGACCGTTTTAAAGTAAGGATATTATCAAAATAATATGAGACCCAAATTACGAATCTCTTTTTAATGGGTATGTTTTACAGTTCTAGATTTGTTTTTTCATTACCTTATGTAATATGATGAAATTAAAAATTTGAACAAGACCATAGATTGCAAAAGAGTGTTTTAATATAATAAAAGGAAAATAATAAGATATAATAAAATCCTTGCTAAAGTCAAAGAAATTCATATTAAGAAAAAAACTAGATCACCTGGAAAAATGTTTGTTGAAACGAAAATATAACATTTTGTACCCATGCACCACGTCATGTGATCTTTTTCCACGATATATATATATATATATATATATTTAGTATAATAGTGGGGTAGGGATTGCAGGGGTACGGCGAAAGAAAAAATAAACTATAAAAATGTTCGTGGATGGATAGTGGAAAACCATTTAGTAAAAACTAACCTCTGTATATACTCTAGTCTACCGGGATTAGAGTTACAACCCCTCATTGGAAAACTATACCCACCAGGGTTGACGCCTTAGCCCACGTGTCCACAAATGTATTAAATCTCCCATTTTAAAGTATTAGCCCTAAATTATAATAACGGGAATTTATTTGGGGCCTAATAATAAAACCATAAATCTACAATTTTCAATTTTAGAGGAAATGTTCTTTACAAAAGCTTTCATAGAAAACATATTTTAACTTACAAATGTTAGTACCTTTGTAGAAAACATTTACAAATATACTATTTATTCCACAAGTGAAATATGTAGAACATCCAGTTCATAGCATAGCATACCATAGCAACCAAATGTACACACACACTATTGATAATAATTTTGTCAAAGTCAAATAACCAAATATCAATTCTTCAAAGAAAGAAACAATAAATGCATTTCGTTTGGAGCTTTCTTATAGTGTTAAGAAATAAAATCATTAAATGGGAGGAATTACATAAATTAGCCTTGTTTTTAGTCTCAGCTTTACGGTAGTATACTAAGTAAATTACTTTTCCTTAACTAGGACAGATGTTGAGTTATTGTTTGCAACTATAACTACCTATACCAAATGAGAAATTCTCATTTTTTAACTTACTCCTTTGAGACGGTTCATAGGTGGCTGTTTTTTAAACTCAATAATCACCGGGTTCACTCCATCACTATGTCTCTGTAAATATATTATACAACTGTACAGGTTACTTAAAATGTATAAATTGGTTGGTTGTTTATTTATTAAAGTGGTATACTGGACAAACTGGGTATAAATCACAAACTAAAACTGCACTTGTAGTGTATTTCGCCCATGTGATGAGACTTGTGGAAAATTCTCCTTGACTTACAGGTAGGGCCTACTTATAAGCTACAAATGTTTTATTTAACAAAACTATAAACCTATTTGTAAAAATTACTTGTAAATGCAAAATTTCATTTGGAATTACAAGAGTCTACTTATAGCTTTATGAAACATCATTTATAATTTAATAAGCTACAAGTAAATTCTCTTATAGATGATAAACTTGTAGTTCTATAAAATATTTGGATGGAGGCTTTCAGAGGAATAGTTTATATAAGACTTGGAGCCAGATTCATAAATAGTTATTTAGTGCTCCTCAAGTGGGTTTAAAAACTGAATAAAGGGTGGCATACACCTAAACTCTAATGAAATGAACTTGTTTCGCTTTACGAAACTGTTCCATTCCATTCTTGTCCAAGTAGGTGTCGTCTTGTGTTTTAGTTTCAAGCTGCACTTTTTTTTTTTTACCTAGTACACGTTCGGGCTATACGCTTATGTACTAATTATTTTAATGGTTTTATTGATAATGAATGCTATATCTAGATGAAATTTTCCCAGATTTGCTTGAAGGGAGAGTGGAAAGTCATTTAAAAAAATTACCCTCAGCACACCCGACCAAGATCCTTGATACTTCGATCATTGGCAGTCTAGTCTACCGTGAGAGTAGCACTTTAGACTATGTAGCCACCAAAGTGAATTGAGCTGCACTTGATATTTACTAAAATGTCCCCCACTAGGGTGTGCTGCTTTTAACTTTCTGTGTGCCTTCCTCTGGAGGTCTGCCCATCTTGCATGCCACGCCACTCCGAATCCATCCGGAAGGTTTCTTTGGTTTATTTTTAAAAGTTCATGAAATAGTTTGTTGTATAGTTTCCATATGGTCCAAATGTGATAATAAGGATTTCTCTCTTAATTTTAATTAACTAAATCTACAATGAAAAGCATATTGAAAGCGTGATGCTAGATGATAATTATGTTGGAATCTACCTCATTCTAACTACCAGTGATAATAGATCAAAACGGTCACAACTCACAACGAAAATATTACATTATTATTATTATTATTATTATTAGCACCACGTATTACTACCCGTTCGGGCTATACGCACTTACGCTAATGTGTAATGGTAGGGTGATTTTGAAATAAACACGTGATGTAGTACGATGCGTTCCGGAATGGTTTCAAAAAGACACCAAAGTACATTCCTCGTGAGTTTCCTTCCATTTATCCCCACCCTAACAGGCCTGCCATGACGCACCCAAAGATAAAAGTTCTGTTCTAGAAAACCTTGAGACTTTAGGCACGGAAATTCCACAAGCTGCTTCAGCGCGTCGCGGCACGCCACACTGTAGGGGACGTGACAACGTTTGATTTCGTAAGAAGCAGACAACGGAATTTTCTTTTCCGTGGGGCGGTGCGTCGTGGTGCACCCTATTGAGTGATATGCTTATGTCTGATTATGAATCTGGCCTTTGGACTAGAATGCAATGGGTCACTCTCCCATATGAAACTGGCCCATTCCATTCTGGTCCAGCTAGTTGTTGTCTTGTGTTTGGTATCAAGCCACACTTAAGACGTACTAAGTCTGACTATAAATCTGGCCATTGAGTCTTGGCATAATCGACCATGATAGGATAACGATTCGGTTTTAAGTCCAGTTAGTAATGCCTACAAATGTAAATAAACGTTCTTCTTACCAACTTGAGTACCTCTAATGCCTGAAGATACTTTTATTGTAAATATGATTGGAGGGTTTAATGTGGACTTCCTAAAAAATAATATCAAATCAGCAGATACATTAAAAAATAACTTCACATATGCCAATATGACAAATTCCACATACATATCCAAAGCGTCAAAACATTAAATATAAAGAGTATGAAGACTTTTCAAATATATCGATTTTTAATATATGTGGTTGCTGATAGCCCAAACTAGTAGTAGAACGCGAGGCACAAAAAAATAAAAACAAGTTGGGTCTTAAGTTAAATTTATATGTATGAATATTCATTTAGTTTTATGTTAACACAACGATTATAATTTAAAAATTAAGCTGAAAGTGTATCTAAGTGAATGGTCATTTGGAACATAAGCAATATCATAATCTTGGAAAGAGGATAAGAAAACCAAACTACAAATCACTTGTGAAAACCCCTTCCCTTTTAATCTTACACCCCCTTCCTCTCTTAACCCCTTGCCCCCTCACCCAACCAAACCCCCAAGGCAACAGGAATGGGACATCCTCATCAACAGTAACTAAGAACAATGCGATTCTAGTGCCTTAAACCTCTTGTTCCACCAGTGCAATCTTCTAAGCACAATCAATGTTATAGTAGTTTACGTGCAAAAAATACTAACTAAATAGAAAAACAAATTGATTTAAAATTAATAGCTAAGCTTATAACTATTACGTAATAGCAAATAGGGGGAGGAATTAGCATGATAGACCTGCCTGTTTTAGCTTAACATAATATGAATATTTGACTATAATCAGGAGGCCTGAATTTGATGCTAGCCTCTGGAAAATGAATTTATTTTATTTCATACCACGTTCTACTTACTTGGTACCCGTTCGGGATATTCGCATGGATTAATAACTTTAGTGGGATAGGAATTAGGACGGTATAATTATTTCATAGGAAGGTTAATCACTTGCTCGTGGAAGGAAAGTGGAAAACCATTTAGAAAAAAACTCCCCCAGTATATCTGACCTGGACTAGAGCCCTGATCTCCCAGTCATTGGCAAGCCAGTCTAACACGAGAGTGACGCCATTTAAGCTATCACCGATGTGAGTCTGATTAAATTGCTTAGAAAGTTCACACTCCTCGTCTTGATAAAGATTTCATATTGTATGCCAAAGCAGTGTAGGAGAGCGAGCTCAACATTTCTCAAACATCAGAAAACCTCTTGCCCCTACCGAGTCTGCAATCACGTCGAGTTTCGTTAACTTGGCGTGACCTTGCAAGGCCAGCAAACGCAGCCGAGCCTATAGTGTGGCATATACTCCCCATGTTTATGCAAATGAGCGATGTAGTGATTTGAACCAGTTAGGGGTCATTAAAATTCTCGTCAGGCTCTAGGAATGAGAACAGAAGTTTGGTTGAGCTTGACAAATTGTGACAAAGGTATGAATGGGGTGTGTGTAGAAGGTGACGTCACATTTTGTTTTAAAAACTTTTTAAAAATACAATATAATACAAATGGAAGGACTTCAGTTAAGATACTGCGAGAAAATTGTATATTTGAGTAAGCGAACTAAACGTCAGTATCATACATTATGATTTGCCGATAATGGAGAGGTCGGCGTTTGAATACCTACAAGTTTCACTGATGGTGATTTCTCCTTAATGGTTTTATTTTCTTCCTCTAGGTGTATCTGGGTACATTTATTTTAAATTATACCTTCCTCATCTCTATCTTGGTAGTGTAATTAAATTAAATTATTCTAGATGGGTACTAAACTGTGAAACAGAATAAAGACCGGTATGAGTAGAATTGAAGGAATAGAAGGATGGTTCTAAGTACCCTTTTCAAAAATAAAGTTAGATATAGTCTGAACTATGGGATATTTTTGCCATAAAAAGGCTATAAGCTATATATATATATATATATATATATATATAAAGAGATATATATATATATATATATATATAAAGATATATATATAAATATATATATATATAAATAAATAAATATATATATAAAGAAATATATAGAAAAGTATAATTTAAAATTGCTTTAGAATTATAGATGTTTCTTAACGTCAATTTTATAAATAGTTTATCAAAGTTTACATGTGCAACGTGAAAATACCTCTGTTATAGCACGTTAAAATTTAGATTGTGCTATAGTGACTGAGGTTGCATTGCAATTGTACAACTGGCTTCTAATTTTCTTCAGGAACATTATTTATTTGACAATTTATATTTAAATATTTTAAAAATGTAACAGTCAACGCCGGTGGTCTTGGGGTAGGCTTATGTGCTCACCTCAGGACCTGATGTTCATGGGTTAAAACCCAGCTAGAGTCCACGGATTTTTATGGAGCGATAAAAATCCGTAGCACAATATATTTTGGAGGGTAAGTAAATCCATCTGTCCCAAGTTTATCGTGGCAAGTTATGTGAAAATACCCTTTACGGAAAGATTGGTAGACCATTTCGCTCTCTATCATAAAAATTCTCGTGTGCTTATATAATCAGTTTGTTCAGAAAGTGCAATTTAAATACCTCAATTTAATAAAATGTATAAAAAACAATATAACATAAAATGATAATGGCATTCACAACAAATGGTGTTTAAACATTAAATATTATTGATATCGAAAGAATTTAAACTATAAATATTACAGTGGTGACCTGGTGGTCTAGGGGTTAAGGTGTCAGACTTCTATGCTGGCAGCCGGGGTTCAATCCCAGGTCCCGGCAAGGATTTATCTGATTACCAAAGCCTTCCTTCACCTCTGACAAAATATCTTGTGAATGTGAGGAATGCCAGGCCTCCACCGTGGTTCGGATTCCACGTTAAACTGTAGGTCCTCCATTTCATCTCACAATCACCCTACCATTACACATTAGCGTAAGTGCGTATAACCCGAACGGGTAGTAAGACGTGGTGCTAATAATAATAATATAAATATTACAATAACTAATACCTATATGAATGATTAGCATTTTTTTTTCGTAAATTAATTTTGTTATTTAAATAATCTGGAGTTTGAGTAAGAAACAACACATGCGCTATATATAGCTCTACTTTTATCATATAGTGTTATATACACTATAATTATATAATTGAGTATATGTATCATTATATAATGATATATAAATAATTTTATTTGCACCACGTGTTAACAACCGTTCGGGTTTTACGCCTATGTACTAAATAAACTAATATGTTAGGGATTAAGAAGTTTTAATGTAGAGGAAGTGTACAAGCATTTGTGTTGATGGAGAGTGGAAATACATTTAGTAAAAACCACCTTCAATACACTCAACCGGGATTTAACTCTGATATCCCCGTCCAAGGCAATCTAGTATATTGCGAGAGTAGCGCCTTAGACCAATAGGCCTCTGAAGCGGATTAAATACATACTATTATTATATAATGATATAATATACATACTATATTTAGATAATGCAGATGTTATTCTTTATTCATAGCTATGTCCTGGTGTGCCGGTGCACCATATTGCCTCAATTGGTAGTGACACAGCAAACAGTATACTGACTGGAACGGCTATTTCTATAGTAGATATACTGGTGTTTAGGAACAGTACAAGCGTGCTCATGGTAAGAATAAATAACGGTTGTACTTGTGGTATACTAGCTAGAATGTGCCACTGTCGATCAGTACAGCATCCTCACCGTAAGCAACGAATAGTGTCATGGATGTGGATACGATTAAGGCTAGTAGCCTGATCTACTCTAAACTGATTACTGAATGAACCTATACCTTGGATGACCAAAATTATGATGGTCAACTGAGATTAAAACTGAAGGGCCCATCTATTTACAAGATGGCAAGAACATGGACTATTGAGACCTGAAATGTGAGAGGAGATAGTGGTAGAGAGAATGAAGTGTTAGAGTAGAAGATTGGAAGAAAAATTGATAATCTGTGTGTATGTGATACCAAGTGGAAAGGTAAAGATATTTTGATTACGTGTGATGATAGCCTGGCACTGTCATATTATGTCGATGAATGAGTAAGGGAAACTCAAGGAGTAGGTATAATCCCAAACCCAACAGATAAGATGTGTGTGAGGAATTATGAGTAGGTGTCATCTAAACTTGTATGGGTACATATGAAAATAGACATTCATAGAATTATGTTGATTGCTGGTTATGCTTCGGTGGAGGGCTAAGACGAGAATGTGAGAATGGAGTTTTGGAATGAGCTCAGTAAAGTCTTGAATGAATGTTAATTAGGTGACAGAATAACATTATTATTTTAGGAGATTTGAATGGATGGGTGTGTAACCAGAGAGATAATCCGTAGTGAGAGTTTGGAAGGAATAGTGATGCAAAGGTAAACTAGAATGGTCATGATTTATTGATCCTGTGTTTGGAAAGTGGTTTATTTGTGTCGAATACATGGTTAAAGCACAAAGATATTCACTTTTATGCATTGCAAAGGAAAGATTCTAGAACGATTATATATATATATATATATATATATATATATATTGTGGCTTATGACGAGATAATTAGAAGTTTAGTAAAGAAAAATAGGGCTCTACGTGGAACTTAAAGTGGATTGGATCACTTACTAGTGATCTCAATAGTTGAATTATGTAGGAATTTTATGAGGAAGCAGAGAAAGTGTATAAGCAAATAAGAGTGAAAGTGTGAAAGTTGCAGGATAAAAGTGTGAGAGCACAATATGAAAGATTGCTGAGGGAAAAATTAACTTTATAAGACCATACATTGAATATCGAAAACATGCTAGTGATAAAGAAAGTGCTTGAAACAGAATAAAAGAGGCTGTCATTGAGTGGGTGAAAGATGTGTATGGATCTGCGATGGTGGGACAGCTAAAAATATATTCATTGTGCAATGAACAAGTGAAAGAAGCTGTAATAGAAAATAAATAAGCATCTAAACGAATGAGTGCTGTGAAGAATGAAACAAAACGTAAGAATTTGTAGGATGTAGACAAAGAGGAAAAGATGAATACAAAGAAAGTAGTAAGGAGAGTAATGAGCTAATAAGATTAAAAGAAGTAGAAAGATTGAAAAAAAAATTTGAAGGAAATAAGAAGCTATTTTGTAAGTAGGTAAAGAGAACAAAACAATGAGTCCGAGGAAAGTCCTATGTCATTCAGAATGTACGTAGTTAAATGAAATGGGATTAAAGCATTATAAGAGAGCGATGGAAGGAGTATTATGAGAAATTTTATAGCAAAAACTTAAAGGAAGTAGCAGAAAATAGGGATAATGTTATGATGAGTGAAAGAATTAACGTGGGAAAACTCTTAAAAGTTATAAAATGTTTAAGGAATAGCAAGGCTGTGGATGTATATGTTATGACATGTGAAAGCATTAAAAGTGTGGGGGCACAGTATAACTTGACATATTGTGTGAGTTGTTCAATGGGTGTCTTGTGATTTCTAATGTTCCTAATGATCCGAAGAATGGTGTTACTGTTCCTTAGTAAAAGGCAGAGGCAATGTGAGTAAATGTAAGAATTATAGGGCAATGGGTTTGTTAAGTATTCCAGGCAAAGTTTTTTGTAGCGTTCTAATTGAGAGGGTGCGTAAAAAGACCTCGGACAATATTTGGGGTGTGCAATGTGGTTTTACGCCAAAGAGAGGCTGCATGGACTAGATATTTTCATTTCAGCCAGTGATTGAGAAATATATGTCAGTAAGGAAGTAATTTAACTTTGCATTTGTTGATCTGGAGAAAGCGTACGATCAGGTTAATAGGAGTATGATATTGAATGTTCTTAGAAAGTATGGTGTGAAATAATGGTTAGTAAATGCAATTATTGTAGTGTATGGTGGAATTAAAGTGTTCGTAAGGGTAGATAGACCTTTAAGCGAATGATTTACACGGAGCAGGGTGTTGGACAAAGTTGTGTAATGTATCCATGGTTGTTAATTATTTTACTGGTTAAGTCTATGAGGGAAGCTTGTGAGGACGAGATTGGTGTACTAATGGGCAATATGCATGTGAGAGTGCTGGTATATGCAAATGATGCCAAATGAATGGCAGAAATAATTGAAAGTGACTTGCAGATATCATTAAATCCTTTGAATGTGGCGAGAGGCAGAATGGATTTTGTATAAATATCTCCAAAACTAAGATGATAGTTTTTCACAAGGATGAATTAGGAAAATATTGTTGGCTTATAATAAATGGAAAATTGTTAGAAAAAGTGACTGATTTCTTTATCTGGGCAGAATATTCTGTTATAATGGAAGGAGAGTTAATGAAATAGACAGACCGGTGAATGCATCGCTGAGATTAGTTGGATGTATGAGGACTATTGCAAAGAATGAAGTAGTATTGAAAGAATCAAGGATGGCAATATACAAAAGTGTGTTGACGCCAAAATTGTTTTATGGATGTGAAACATAGGTTTACCAGAAGAAACACAAAAGCAAAGTGAACGTGTTTGGAATGAAATATCTAAGATGTGTAAGGACTTGCATTTACAGAGTGAGTAATGAATAGGTGCTGTAAGAGCGTGGTTTGAAAGGGAGTTCAATAGGTCAATGGGAAAGAAGCGTTTAACATTGTTTTGGCCATGTTGAGAGAATGAGTGTGGACTGAGTGACGAAGCAAATGTAATTTGAATGTAGAGTGTTTTAATTAAAGAGAAAGTGTAGGCCATGTAATACGTGGCTAAATGTGGTAGGTGAACGTGTGAAAAGAGAAACATTAAAAGTTTTAAGAATAAAAGAACATGTAGGACTTGGTGTATGGGTTTTGTTGAAGCGAAGGTAGTATGAAATGATAAGGAAGTGGAGAAAGTTAGTGAGGATAGATTAAGAAGGAGTTGTTTTGTTTTGTGCTATATTCACAGTTTCTTGCCTACCCTGTAAGGGAATTGCATGATTATATATATATATACACATACACGCATACATACATATATATATATATATATATATATGTATGTATGTATGTATGTATGTATGTATGTATGTATGTATATATGTATGTATGAATGTATGTATGTAGCTCGGAAGCTACATATGCCTATACTAGACAGGCCTACTAAAATAATTTTGAAAAAGTTATCAGAAATTTGTATACGTTTTCATGAAACTATATTGCTAAATATATATAAGAAATATAATACAAAATTTATAAAAAACTGTTTTTTTATTGATTGTTGAGTGTAGTTTATAAGTGATAACATTTATTGTGACTAATCTAGCTTTCCTTCTGACTTTATTTTTTTACTATTTTCCCGCAATATAATTGTTGGCCTTTAAAATAATTACTATAAAGAGTGGGTTATTAAAAAAAGTTAGTTAAATCACATTTTAAAAGATTTTTTTGCCATGCAACCAATTTTGGGAACGTTTATATAAGTCGATCCAAATGAGGACGCAATATGGTAAAAATGTCGACACTGACATTCCGTTAATATTTCCTTATTTTATTTCTTTCAAATATGCGTCGTGTTAAGGGAAATTTTATTAGGTTAATTGCAAACAAACATTTAAAATCTTTCCCTCAAAGGTATGCAAGGGCATAAGCTAGATAAAACATTATTGTATAGTTAAGTAATAAAGTATATGTTCTATACAATTTTCTTAATATATACACAAAGTTTTAATAAATATTAAATATTTTTGAATTATAATAAACAGATTTCCTTCAAAATATTCAATTATTTAATATCTAGCATGAATAGTTTTTCTCCGCCTTGGAATCAAATACACTCACACAAAAGGTGGATTGGGTAGTAAAAATCTACCTACATTCTGGGTTCTGTTTGAACGTTTTATAAGATGACAAATACAATAGTTTCTAAGAAATAAACTTAAACTATCCACAGAGAACCAGTTTATTCCACATTACAGTGGATAACAAAATATCAATGGTGAATTCAACAACATGTCTCAAGAGTTTTGTGATTAACCCTGTAGAGAAGCGGCAAATGCAATAACGAGGGTAGACAGGGACGGTAGTGAGAAAGAAGAGACAAGAACGAAAGAGAGGAAGAAGTGTGGGATAAGGAAAAGTGGAGGATGGAAAGAACGGGTCGATATCTCATTTATAGCAAAATAATAGAATTTATGAGAAGATGGGGCGCGCCCCAGGAGCACAACTTCAGATGAGAGTGAAGCTGCGATGGTGAGGGAGGAGTTTATACAGGGATAAACTTTTATTCTTTTCACCCTCCTTACCTCACCAAACCCTCTACCCTATCAGCAGAGGGTGAGCGCTACTTGAAAAATAGTGTTCGGTGTTTCTCAAGTCTCACTCCTGGGACAATAGTAATTAAAATGAGGCATTGCCGATCTCAAATAACTTACACACACGTCGTTTAGCCAATACATTAATACTCGTGAAGGGGTTCATTAAATGATGATACTGTCTTTTACAAAATTAAACACTAATTATATATAATGTTGATTGTCTTTGAATCAACTAAGAACCAGACATAGATTTAAAGTATATATGATTTTATCTGCCACTTTAATAAATGTCCACATTATTTTTAATATTATAAGAATATTAATTAGTTTAATGAAGTAGCTAATACAAGAATACAAGATTAAAATCTAATTTCAAAAATATATAGTAGTGGTTTTTAGTTTACACAAATATAAAGACTGGGTAAGTAAGAGCTATTACGAGAAAATAAATGTAAAGGCAGAAGTTATACAGGATATATAAACAGACATATATATAGATATATATGGATATATATATAGATATATATGGATATATATATATAGATATATATGGATATATATATATAGATATATATGGATATATATATATATATATATATGGATATATATATATATGGAGATATATATTACATAGATCACTAAAGATTACTTGCAAGAATGAATTATATAAATTTATAAATCTATGTTTTAATTAAGTGTATTTATATAGATATAGATATATATAGATATATATAGATATATATGGAGATATATATTCATAGATCACTAAAGATTCCTTGGAAGAATGAATTATACAAATTTATAAATCTATGTTTTAATTAAGTGTATTTATATAGATATAGATATAGATATATATATAGATATATGGAGATATATATTCATAGATCACTAAAGATTCCTTGGAAGAATGAATTATACAAATCTATAAATATATATATTTTAATTAAATATGTATATATATATATATATATATACCATATGTTTATATTGATCAAACTGATTAAATAAAAAAGTTGATTTTCTTATAGATTTTGTGTTCGCCTATTGAAAGTTTAACTTGATCACCAAATCTAAGGAGTAATTACATAATAAATTTCAATGATAAATCCAAATAAAAATAAAATTTTACTTTAGTTGGTTGTTTTGAGTTCACAGATCCTTATAAAGGGGTGTTTGTAGGCCTACTTGTATGTTTGATTATAACTAGATAATTTATGAATAGATTTTAATGTGATGTTTATTTATATTAAATGTATTTAACTACAAATTTATAAGTTATTTGAAAATTATTAAATGTAGTATTTATGTAATTAAAGCAGTAAGAGTGAGGTTCAAGGGAAGTTTAGTATTTCCTTGATCAATCAGAGGGAGCCATTTAAGTTAGTATTGTTCACGGTGCTATGAATATACCTCGAAAATAGACAATGTTACAATTTTACAACAAGTAATGTATCTGACGTCACTAATAACCTATGCTACACAACATTAACAACCTTCTTAAAACGATGCGCTTGAGATCCCTTTTCGAGGACTCGTACTTAAAATGATGTTGCATGGAAAATTAAGGTCCTGATCAAGATTTTTTTTTTCCTGAGGTAACCCCCCAGAGTAATGACCTCAGCTGGATACATACTGTAACACCTATATAACACAATGTGTTATTATTTGAGAATTCGTTCCAACTTCATTAAAAAATATGTACTTTAGGTACAGTCAACGACATAACCCACACATTCTACTAATTAGTTTGCAAAGCATTAAGACAATTATTAGATGATGACTCATACTGGAAAAGTACTTTATAAATAGCCGCTTTATGTCACCCTTCTTCCTCATTCAGATAATTGCTCTCCGTCATTTTAATATTTTTCACGTGACAGATTCTTTCCAACTTTGGCTCACCCACAAGAAAAGCATGTCGGATGATATTATTATTATTATCACCGCGTCTTAATACCCGTTCGGGTTATACGCACTTACGCTAATGTGTAATGGAAGGGTGATTGTGAGATGAAATGGAGGACCTACAGTTTAACGTGGTATCCGAACCACGGTGGAGACCTGGCATTCCTCACATTCACAAGATGTCTTGTCAGAGGTGAAGAAAGGGTTTGGTAATCAGATAAATTTATGCCGGGACCGGGGATTGAACCCCGGCCGCCAGCACAGAAGTCTGACACCTTACCCCTAGACCGCCAGGT
>CABEEJ010000567.1:206883-243851 GCA_901482245.1 Timema douglasi
GTGGTTCGGATTCCACGTTAAACTGTAGGTCCTCCATTTCATCTCACAATCAGCCTACCATTACACATTAGCGTAAGTGCGTATAACCCGAACGGGTAGTAAGACGCGGTGCTAATAATAATAATAATAATAAGAAGAAGAAGATATCAATGAGTAGAAACCTTGGACTTCGTTAGTTAAGATATTTTTAATGTGGATTAGACAAAACCATTCAAATTATAGGGTCTCTCTCGAACAAGACCGTGAAGGACTTGAGTATTTTTCCACCTGACAATTTGTATGGATTTATATTCTATAAAGACCATTTGAAAGAAACGACAAACGACAAACGACCAGCCAATGTTATTGTAAACTTTGAGTATTTACAAGCCTCTATTGAACACAAAACAATTTAACCTAGACATAAAAGTATGATAGAGAATTTTAAATACCTTGGGAAAAGTATTTTTTAAGATATGCTTGGAGGTAAATGAAATCTTCTTATAACTAGTTATTTATTCTTGGATGAGATAAGATTTGAGAGACGTTGTGCCTAATCAATGTCTTCATCGGGTATAGCTGCTGCTTTTTTAAAAGGGATCAGAACGGTGCAGTCTGTATTCACGTATAGCAGCTAAGTTTTTAAAAGGGGGAGAGCAGCGTATGTGACACTTAAATTACCTACAAATTTCTCTAATGACCAAATTGAAATTTGAAACATATAGAAGCAAAGTTCCACATTAAAATTACCGCAAAAATTATCCTTTTAGGCAATATTATGTAATGAGAGTTAATTTTTTTTAAATACATCAATTGAAGTTCTAATTTGAATTCTGTGAGAGCTCAGAATCAATTATGTGCTTATAGGAGGCGTCACCATATTGTTCTCGGGAGACTTCTGACAAATTTTACTGGTCATTCTGAGTAACTCGAGTTTACGAGGTCAACGCATGCCAGAAAATATCCTATAAATGCCTAGACGTGTAACTTTCCCTGTTAACCAACATGCACATCCGCCTGAGCGAGGACAAAAAAACTAAATTTATTTATCACTATATTACTGAAACCTGGCAACGGGATTTTCGCAGAGCATGAAAGCAAGGTGTCCTTGAATAACTCCCAGATATGTCAAGTATATCCTATATAGGTCCTATATAACTCATGACCAACAATTCACTTCTTAATCTAGATTTTGAAACAGCCTTGGCTAAGACTATTTTACAGTAATTTCACACGTGGTTTGGGTCAACCAAATAATAGCCTTTATTGGTTGATCTTGCTATATTTAAAATTAAAACATATCTGGTGAGGGAAAACTCACTTTCTTTGTGGGATAGCATTTTCTATACCTTGAAGGCTTTTCTGTTAAAATACAAATATCTAAAGGGTTTTTATAATAATTGATTTGGAGGAGGTCCTGTCCACGTCCATAATGAACACGGTTGGTCATGAGGTAGATTCCAATAGAATGGTGAAGAATTTCCACTAACGGGGATACAAAGATTTAATTTTTGGCTTTGTGAACCGTTTATTTTTAGAGACGTAATTGGTCGCTGTATTTTTTTCCATCCATTATTCAAGATAATGAGGGGGATATTTATTTTAAACAACTATCCTGATCCTCATCCTTTATATAGATTGAGCTATCGTTACGTGGAATGTAATAATGATTAAAATAAATTGTACGATGAATCATACAGACTCTTATCATTCATCTTAATATAAAGATATATACTAAAAACGCGTAAGATTTGTGAAATGAAATAATATACATGGTTACAAAAACAATGATAAAATAAGACCATCTCTGGTCACTAAAGAGTATTACAATCAATTTCGTAACAAGAATGCTATACAACTATATTTATATATACACTAGCTGACCCGGCAAACGTTGTTTTGCCATATAAATAATTTTTAAGTAATTTCTAGTGTAGACAAAAAATAGCTTACTTATTGTAAGTGTGTAAGAATGTGGTATATGCGTGAAATAGGCATGGAGCGCTGTGAACGATGAGGGAATATAAAAATAACAAAAGGCAAACATTATTTTTAAGTTATTATAATTTATTCCTTAAAATTATATATCATTAATTAATCAATTACGACAGTAACACTAACAAACAATATCAATCTCTTAATGCCATAGCGTGAACAATATTTTTTGTTAGTCCATCTTTAGCTAACACAAACAAACTGGATGGTTTACCCACTCGAGAGCATGCCACGTATAATTGTCCGTGTGAAAAACATGGTGTTCTCAAATCTAAGCCACAAATAGACATCGTTTGACCTTGGGATTTGTTGATAGTCATTGCAAATGCCAATCTAATCGGAAACTGAATACGTTTGAATTGAATTGGCACATGACGATTGATCAGTTATCGACCGGGGATGAAAAATGATTAAATTACTAAAATGGCTATTAAAAAATAGGGGTTGGTGATAAAAGGGTAAAAATTTAGGGTTGTATGTATTTTATAATGCGACATAATAAAAAAAATAAAGATATTAAAAAAATGTCTAAAAATTATAGAAAAATGTTAAGGGTGGACAACCCTTATCACTAAGGGGTATGAAAAATAGATGTTGGCCGATTCTCAGACCTACTCAATATGCTCACAAAATTTCATGAGAATCGGTCAAGCCGTTTCGGAGGAGTACGGGAACGAACATTGTGACACGAGAATTTTATATATAAGATTTATTTTCTTAGGGCTCTAAAACGATTTGATAATAGTATATATTTCAAACAAAACATTTACATATTTCAAAAGTAATAATTTATTTTGTATCTTAAATGGTTGAGGGGATCTGTTAAAAATTGTAAGTTTTCGCTAGTGTAAAGTATCCTAAAAGTCATTTTAAATAAAAAACTATAGTTTCAATTTTGGTTGTAATGTTAAAGAATGTCTGGATACCAAATATAATCAAAATTATTAGCGGGTATTTCAAGAAAATCTTTTCTTTCTCTTATTGCCATTAGGTAAAATACATCTATTTTTAGGGTTATATATTTAATTTAAAAAACGCAGGGAGGCCTTAAGTAAATCCAGATACCACATTTTAGCTATCTCGGTAAAATGTTTTTTGATCTAGGCTGAGATACAGACATACAAATGGCAACAGAAAATCCACTTTTTCGGTTGCAGGGGGTCATGAAAGTTTTATGTTTTTTGAAATCTTGAGTTTGATAATTTTTTTAAGATCGCAATACTTCTCTCTCCATAGGGTCAAGATAAGGTAGAAAAAAAGGGTAGATTCAGTTGACTCAATTTCAAAGATGCCTAAATATCATCAATAAAATAGAATAAAGGCTCCATAGTTTTTTCTTTAGATATGTGTTACATAAAGTAGCTCCTGTTCACATAGGGATATCTCGGTTATGAGGCCTTTCCTTTCGTAGCGTGTGTGAGTACCAAAATCATCATCATCATTTCACGTATGTAAATGAGCTTTTATTAGCTTTCAAACTCAAACTAAAATTTCAGCCCCATTATCCTAAACCGTAAAAGAGATATATAGTCATCACACAATTCTGGTTTTGAGAACCTTATTCATGATCACGCGTATCTAGTTAATGTGTCAAAATAACTGTAGTTTTGCCAACCTTTTCAAGGAAATCGATAGCTGACAAACTTTAAACGACGAAAAACGTTAAATCCTGTTATCAAATGAACCAATCTGAATTTGCACCCTACATGACAGGAATGAAGGGATGGGGTGCAATTAAACATAACTTAGTAACACAAAAAGCATACATTTTATTTCCAAAGGACGTAATACATGAGAGTAGCAGAGATCACTGTTTATTACTGGAAATTGGCCGTCTATTTGCAAATTTATAAAGTAGCCAAGCTACAGTGAAATACACATTATTATTTCTTTCAATAACTATAAACACACGTTTAGCATTTAGAGAGCTCGGATAATGTAGTGAACACTCTGCCCAATACTGCCTCGGGACACCATCCACATCTGTATTACCAGAACAAAACATTAGCGTAAGCAAGCCATTCGCTTGAAGTGCAAAGCAATATAAATGATCAAAACTGATTAAGGGGGGTGTACATTACAGAACGTCAATAAATCCGTGACAAGGGGACAAGTATCTCGTCTAAAGGGACCAAAATTAGAACAGAAATGAGGAAGTCAAGACGGTGAAGTACTAACTTGGTGCACTCAGAAGGAGAGACCATATCTATACTACGGAACAACAGTTAACTAGATAACAGGGCCGAACGGCCAGCCTAATTAGGCCAATAGTAAAGTGGGTCACACCCAAGGTAGGCGGGTAGGTGCTCACTTACACAATAGTCACAACCATACGAGTAGTCACCCAAACGCCTCAGCGTTACTACAAATATATTACTAACTGGTACTCAATGTAGTTCCTACACACTAGGACAACTAAATAACTCATCTAGTGGCTACCAGATATAGTGACACATAAATATAAATATATACTCGGAATACACTAAAATCTCAGAAAAATCGGAGGTTAACTAGTCCCATAACTCTAAGCACCTTTAGTATTCAATGTTAACTCTCCCTCAGTTTGTATATCCCTGAATCCCTGCTCTGAAAGGGCAGTCAATAGGTTCATAGTGCGAGTGAGTTACAAGAACGTTCACACGCACCAGTAAATGGATCGTCGAACAGAGGTAGGGCTAGGGAGCCTAGCTTGTGACTAACCTTCCCCTGGTAGACCTAGTAACAACACCTTTAAGTCTCCTATATCAGGTGGCAAGCTGTGAAGGCAGAGCGGAGTCCGGTATGCAGGTCCTTGAACTCTAAGCGAGTGCAGTCCAGCTGGCTCTGCGGGACTCTGGCACGGGACAGTGGGCGAGCGAGCCGGGATGTACCACAATGGTACAAGACGAGGTGTCGACTAGTAGCGTGGCTGGTACGAATGATGCATGGATGACAGAGTAGAACCCACACCATATCAGATGAAGTCGTCCGCAAAGGGGGTACCGCTTTGGCACCAAGTATAGACAACCATCGTCGCTGGACGGAGCACAGCGATGAGGAAGGGGAGTCAGACCCACACCCTGTCTGACGTAGCGGATGGTCAGTAACCCAATCCAATGTGGTGAGGGCTAGCTGCCGCGACCCAAAGTTTGCCTTCCGCTGGAGTCCATGCTCTTCAACGAGGTCTGTTCGTACCGGTCGTACTGCTGGAAAACTAGGCCGAGCGAGAATCATACACACAGTCTTCGGTCTGTACTAAAGTCACATCCATAAATGTTGTAATATAGCCGTTCACTATTTATCAACGTAGCACCAAGTTAGATGGCCCCGCCCCTAGCAGTCAGGCAACTCGGTGTGTGCAGAGAATGGACGATACGTCGAGCTGGTCACAGCTCGGGAATACACTTGATACTATATCTTTTGGACGGACCGAGGAGTCGATCCCGTGTCTTCATGGGACTAAACTGCGCCTGCGTGAGCAGTTATAAAAAGTAGAGGGGATAGAAGAAACTTAATTCGACAAAGCGCCTGTTCCATGGAAGAACCATTTAGGAGAGTGAATCAGTTGAGAATAGATGAAGATCTTGGCGTAACTAAATGGGAGGGCTTGAATATGGGGCCTCCAAGGGGGGAAAGTTTGGAGGGTTGCAGAATTTTACATTAAGGGTTTTATGTAATCACTTACTTGTGCGAGCTAATGATAATTAGCTCGGCACAAATTATACATTGACAAGTGTCAGTAGACGTAGGTCTACAAAAGGGATCAAATTTATTAGTTTAAATAACTTTCAGTTCAGTGTTTATTATATTATCTGAGTATAACACGGGAATTAAAATTAAAATATTGAACTTTTAATATTTAAATATTATAAAAACATGTTATATCTATTTTATGTTTATGTTTATTGAAGTTATTATTCTATTGTTTATAGCAAATAGTGTTTGCTGCCTAAATAAATAGCATATTACTTCAGTAAATACATTTAGTTGCAGTTTATACACATAGTTTTATTAACACTGTTTTTGAATATGTCACATGAGCATAGAAACCATAAACCATTTAATGGAAGAGTGATATTCCTGTTAAAATTTCGTGACGCTTATGACAAGTGTTCAATTTATTTTGATATTAGTTTAAACTTTAGATTAAATATATCTAGTGGAGAAATATTGTATTTATTTGGGTCAGAAAGGGGTTTTGGTATAACAAATGTAAAAATATGAATTTAAGCTCATGGTAATTTCCTTACCCCCCAGTCCCCCTCCCACAACCTCCTCCCAACCTTAACTCTGCTAGTAAGAGAGAGATACTAGTTAATCGATGCCCTCTACTAATAGTAGCCTTTATATAATTAATTAATGCAAACCCAGCTACAAATATTTGTTTTATTTCCTAAATGTCAGACACTTTTGTCCTATGTAGCGTTTGACGAATGTTAAGGTTACCGGGTTTGATCCTAAAGAAGATCCTTAAACTAATCACTCTTAATTATTTTATTCTAAGCTAATTAGAGTTAGATGATCAAACCATTTGCGTGCATTAAGAACACACTTTTTTTTTTCCGTTAAATCAATGACGATACTTCATTCTTAAATAAAACAATTTACTCTTTGTTAATTTATTTCCTACGTGACTCATCCATAGAAACAGCCATTCGTGATGATTGTAAATAGAGTAAATAGTAAAATGTGAGGTAAATGTTTGTTAGGGTTCGGAGATCCATGAGGAAATGGGACCAGTAAGTCCTGTAATGAGGTGCGAAGTAGGTTGTTTGCACCTGATGCATAGTTTCTCTCCTCTTCCGCAACGCAGCGCCACCAGACCTGTTGACTGGAAGATTAATGGGATTTCACGATGACCGAACCCTCATAGGACGAACAAAAACAAATGTATATGTATTTCTTTACTGAGTATAACGTTGGGGATTATAGATGGAGAGATTGCTATGTGAAAACACTCCCTCCCTATTTGGAACGGAAAAGGTAATGCAATCGTTTGTTTTGCCATGCTGGTGTTATTCGTAAATGGGTCCGTTGATGTAAAACAAAAACGAGCAATTTGATTAAAATTAAATATTTTTTAAATAAGTAAAATTATATATATACAACATAGGTAAAAAAACTAATTAATTAATGAGTTCAAATAATTACACTTTCATTTTCCTTTATTCAAATGAAAAAAGATATTTTGTATTGTTCTTGTACGATAAAAGATATTTCATACTTTGCTCATAAGATAAATTTGACAGAATATATTTAATGTTACTCATAAGATAGTTTGTTAGTCATACGATACAAAATAATTTATATATATATATATATATTAATATGATAAATGTATTTTCTATATTAATTATGGTATAAAATATATTTTCTAAGTTAAAAATAGGATGTATTATTTTAATCATGAGATAACAATTATTTTATATGATAATCATACTATAAAATTTATTTTAAATATTTCTCATACAATGCATTATATTTCATATGGTAATCATAAAATACCAAAACAATACAACAATAATGAGAAGCAAGTTTAATATATAGATAAACCCGTGTAGGTTGGTTCTTAAAAGCATATTTCCATCCTCCTTAAAGGCGAGTCCTAGTACATATTAATAATATTTTATACCACTCATTATTTTTTGTTATGCCAGCTGCACAGATTAAATGCTAAAATAAAAAACAAAACACACTAATTAAATTATAGTACTTACTCTAACAGGTAATTTAAACTGAAATGTAATTTATTAGTGTATGGTTACAACATTTTACACACTTCTTAACAAAATATAACCCAGGATTATAAGTAGTTTCTTAGTGCCAGTGAGCTTGGCTGGTGGGATCAGCTTTACCCTTTGTTCAATGATAAGTTTTCCACGTTGGAATTTTCATATAAAGCTCAAATTAATGTCTATATTTTTTAAAATATGTCTAGAACTTTTTAATTACTTATTATGTATGATATGATAAAACGAATTAATGATTACATGATAACTACATATTGATGAGTTACCTACCTTGTACTCATCACGAGACATTATTGGGATAGTCAAGTCTCGTAGATCGCGGTGGGCAGGACATGCAGTGCGAATTTAATAATCTAAAACCTTATTCAGGGTATTGACTGGCAAACCCAATGGGAGGAGACAGTTGGGAAGACCTAAATGTAAATGAGGGGATGATATTATAATGGAACTGAGAGAGATAAGGTATAATGAGGTGGACTGGTTAGAACTAGCTCAAGATAGGGATATGAGGCGTATTTTGTAAGAGTCACTATGAACTTCCGAGTTCCTAATGCCATAGTGTAAGTAAAAATATTAAATACTACTTAGTAAAACGGCTGATTCGATTTGTATTGCCCTAGATTTGATAAGTTAACTTGGACACCAGTACTTAGAATCATATAAAGATAACTTAACCCAACATTTATCCTAATGTTATACATCTAATTGCCGTCCGTTTTAATTAAAACTCACAATTAATACAGTCCAAGTACACATAATGAAGATTAGGAACTATGGACATAATCCAACACTCATCTAGATAATAATGTGATATTACAATTCAAATAAATTATCACCACCCCCCCCCCTGAGATTTGAAACCTGATCTCTAAATTCAGATTCAAATGTAATGGCACTGAGATAAACTTGCAAGTAAGGCACTGACATTAATGTTATCACACCAAATATAGTTACATACATCATATCTTAGGGGTAAAGGTGCTACTTACCCGAAGGGAAATATTCTCACAGCAGAGTCTAATGGCGATGCTAGTTCTGAAAATTTTAAGTCCCTAAAACATTCTTGATTCTGATTCTCATAGAATTTTCTCTTTTGACTCTTTTAAAAATTGACTTTATTTGTTTGTGGAGCCGAGACCTATGTTTCTAATAATTAACTCTTCTCAGAGCTGTGACATTCATTTTGAAAAGTCACTCAAAACTAGCTGTTTTGATCATTACATGATTTTTTTAAATTTAAAACCTTTAAATGTAAGATTTTTAATTCTATTGAGATATGTTAATACTTTTCACTTTTATTTTAAAGTGAGCTATATTTTTTGATATCAAACCTTTTTATTAAATAACTAGGGATTAATATATATCTGAAACGTGTCTAAGCACTTCGCTAGGCGGCCCCTTTGATAATAAGTCATTAAAAACACCATTTTTCATATTACCATAGCTCAAGATAGGGATAGGTGGCGTATCTTTGTAATTGCGCCTATGGCTTCAGTGGCCACATGGTCTAAGGTGTAACTCTCGTAATGGTTATACTGTCGACGATGGGTAGATTGGGATTCGAATCCTATTTGGATGTACTAAGCGTGGTTTTTCTAAATGGTTTTCCACTCTCCAGCCACAAAAAATGTGGGTACACTTCCTATAGATTCAACTTTCCTCATCCATAACACATTAGTGTAGCTAGTATATAAGCGTATTACCCAAACGTGTACTAGAACGCGGTTCTAAAAAATACTGTCAAGCTCCTAATGCCGTTGATTAAGTAAATAACACCATTTGGACGTTTGGGACTGTGGTGATAGAGAGCACTCGGGCGCTATTTTTTTTTTGTCTATCACCTAGTCTCACTAACCCTTCTGAGTTCATCACATATGTACAGCACTAATCACAATAATGGACTCGGGATGAGGAGGATTTTAAGAAATTGTACCCTAGTTTGCGTGGAGGGAAATTGGAAAACCATTTAGAATAAACCATCACCCTCAGTACACGCTAACGGTAATCGAACCAAATTATTCCTGTCATAGTTTGTACAGTATAATGCGATAATGACACCTTGGACCATTCATCCACTGAATCGTGTAGTCAGGGACTTGTCTAAAAAGCCCATCATACCCCTCAGAAAACACCTAGCTCACAGTTTAATTTTCATAGAAAAGGCCTTATTTGAAAGGTAGAAAAGTTAACAAATCTATCCTAAAATATTCATACATCGGGTCATGTTATATGCATATTTCATGTTTGATAAATATTATAAATACTTATGAAAAAGAAAATTTAAAAAACTATTAATAGTAAGTGAACAAAATTTATTTGTATTTTTTAAAAGGGTATTCCAATGAAGATTTAACTGTAAATATAGCTTTACGGATCCAACCAATTGTCACATCATAGTGCGAGTATTTGTAAAAATTTCGCTAGGCTCATGACAATATCTGTTTAATCTGTTATGGATAGGCCTACTAAATTCACATTTAAATTATTTTATTTATAAAACCGCATAAAAAAACGGAATTTGTATCGAGTTTCTTCCATCCCACCTTAGGTTGGAGATGTATGAGACATGATAAAATACCAGAGATTTTTTTCAGTTTTTATAACAAAAAAATTTTCGGCATAAATAAATAAAATATGTCTTCAATACAAACATAGATTTTAATTTTCTTCAGGGGGCGATATTAATAATTGTTGAATATATGTCACCACTGTGACCATATTGGTATTTGATTACCTCCTTTTTGAATGAAGAGGAAAAGTTTTCTTTAAATCCTAGGATATCCTTGATAAATATTAAAGATTTGTGAATGTCAACATGTGAATAAAATTAAACTCTAGATTTGCATCGAAGCGATATTTTTTTTTTTGCAAAAAAAAAAAATTATATAAAAGTTGAAAAAGTACATTTTTCGCCTTCCCTACATCCCCACCATAAAACGCGCAATAAGTTGAGAGAATTAATAAACCACAGTGATAATAATGCTTCTAATTTATTTGATATTTTAACCAGTGGATATAATATGAGAAATATTTAAGTCTCGAGGACTCCATAATAATCAAAAAATATTTAAATTCAAAGAAAATTTCGAGAATGGATATTTTAAGAAAATACTTGCTCTTGATAACAGTGATATAATGGGGTGAAATATTTTAAGCTCACTTTACAAAAAAATATTATTTTATACCTATGTGCCTTGCCGATTTTATGAATTTGTTTAAAATTGTTTTTAATAAAATAAAAGAGGAAAGTTAACTGCGTTTCCTCAAAACAACGCTTGAGTAGATCTGAAAAGCATTTGTGTGGAATTATAAAATGACATGATACAAGTTGTACATATTGTATTAAAATCAAGTGTACATCCTATTATGCTTGAGTGTACGAAGAAATAAATTCATACAATCCCCACCTCCTGGCCACCCCTGCTAACAGCCAGATCTAGAAACACTTGGTTTGGGAACTGTCCACAAAATAATTTGGTTCATGCTAACCACTGCTATAGTTTTGTAGGTTTTCTCATCTGTTTGAAAAAGCTTTGATGTTACAACCAGTTTAAACATGGCTGAGTGGTAGTAGTTTTTTACCTTTCTTGCAGGTGATTGGCTCTAGTTCTGATGTGTCACCGGCCTTGCCACGTGATCAACCCACACGTTTAAAAAACACTGACATTGTCTGGCTTCCACAAAGATATTAATTGAATGTAGAAACCGGGTATGTTCTAACAAAGAATGGCACTTTTTATAAACCCTGTATATATAGGTGCAGGGTATACAATAGCATTGGTGACCCATTTCATCTATTAACAGGAGAAACAAAAACATTAACAAAAATCCATGTGAAACATGTGTCCCATTTGACCTTGTTTCCGAGCTATAGTAATGTTTGTACTCCAGTAATGTGAATCTGATTAACAATAAAAGCTGTGCTCAAAATTGCCATCGTTGGCCTGAATGAAAGCCTACAGTCATCGTGTGGTTTAATTCCACGCCCTTTCAAAATAACGGGTGTTAAGAATAGCCAGAGAACATACCTAGTCAACAGGTCGAGCGAGATATATCGAGTATGGAACACAAATATTTTGGTGGAATATTTTGGCTGTAGCTTCGAGAACAAGGTCAAGTGGAGCACATGTTAAATTGTTCATATGAACTCTTTTCATTATTTTTGTTTCTTCTGTCCACCATTGAAGTGGGTCAGGAATATTACAATACACCTTATATATCTGGATTTTGATAATAAGCGCCTTAAAGAAGAACTTATTTCCTACTAGAATACTATTCCTATACACAGGTAATTAGAAACTCTCTTTACAAATTCTAATGGGAGATGAAAACCCTAAAATAAACCTTTTTCGTTAGCGAATGTATGTCCGCAAACGTCCCCCTTAAGTAGTAGAGAATGCTGCTGGTAGATAAAGGAAACGCAAAAAGTGTGAAAAACAATGCATGCCTGACATAGTCGACACAATAATTACCAGGCATTTTCAAAGATTCCCTAGCCTTATATGCTCGATGAATGTCACACATCTAATAATCCGTGAAATGCTTCGTGCTACATATATGAATTCCACATTATGAATGAAAACCGTGTAAAATAGCCATTTCACTTCTAACGAAATCGGGGTATCTTCTTCTTAAGTCAACAACACTAGGGTTGGTTTGATGGGATTTTTATCCATCCGACACCTGGTATTGATCCACTCAGTCCTTCGGTTGGTTAGTGCTGCCTTCACCATCTGGTAGAAACAACATGTATCATGAGAGTTCAAGAAGTAAAGTGTTTCTTGATTTCTTTCTACACTGAATTTCTATAATTGAGCGTCAAAGGATATACCAATTTTGCTGGGAAATGTATTTTTTACATACCTTCCAGGGTTATTTACATGCTACAATTTACATGGGATTGAAGGATTTATTTCCCTCCATAGGAAGTTGTGCTACGGACTTTAATTGCTCAAGAAAAACACGTTGACCTCATTTGGGTTCAAACCAACGAACATCTGCTTCTAAGGCGAACACATTACTCCAAGACCACTGAGGATGACATAATTATATAGATGGATTACATAATTATGTCATATATATATATATATACATATATAAACACATCATGTCTTACTGCCTATCAGATTACCCACATTGAATCCCGCTAATTTTGTAGGGAGGATGAAGATACAATTTAGAGGAGATTTAACCACACATGTGTGGGTTGAGGAGAAACCATTTAAATAAATTTACCTTAAGTACACCCATATATTATTATTATTATTATTATTATTATTAGCACCGCGTCTTACTACCCGTTCAGGTTATACGCACTTACGCTAATGTGTAATGGTAGGGTGATTGTGAGATGAAATGAAGGACCTACAGTTTAACGTGGAATCCGAACCACGGTGGAGGCCTGGCATTCCCCACATTCACAAGATGTCTTTGTCAGAGGTGAAGGAAGGGTTTGGTAATCAGATAATTCTGTGCCGGGACCGAGGATTGAACCCCGGCCGCCAGCATAGAAGTCTGACACCTTACCCCTAGACCGCCAGGTCACCAATAATAATAAAAAAGCTGACATTTATTTTGAAGATTAGGTTATAACTTCTCTATTCACAATACTTTGACCTCTTGCCACATAGCATTTTTCAATTGCATTTACCCCGTTTAGTCCTTCATTCACATTTACCCAATTTACCCTTTTTGCAATTTTCACCCTTTTTACACTCTTTACCCTTTCCACCACGTTTATGCTTTTTAACCGATTAACATTATTACCTCTTTTGCAGCTTTTGAATTTTTTTAACTGTTTATTTATTTTACCCCTTTTAACCTTTATATCCTCTTTTTTTTATCTATTTACTTTTTGCAATTTTGATTATATTTACCATTTTTACCATTTTTGATCATTTGTGCCATTTTTGACATTTCTTATAGCTCTTTTGTATTTTATTAATTTTATGTAATTTTTTCTTTGTTTTTGCCCTTTTTATATTAACAGCCCTACTTAACCTTGAAAATATATTTTAGATTAAAAAGGGTAAAAATTTTAGAAAGTTATAAAAGGTTGTAAAAAGGGTAAAATGTTTACAGGTAAAAAAACTTATAAATACATAAAACCTAGTTTTTAGAAAAACATTACCTCATTTAACAATTATTAATATATCATAGCGACATGAGAATAAGAGTTGTTGTAGATACCTAACTCTACTTGTTTACTCTCAATGGCCACCAAACTACAAAACTATTTGTTTTATGTAGTAGTAAAGCTTTTTCGAGGCATAAATATTTCTTTATTTTTTTCAGTTTTGGTTTAATTAAAGAAATCTATTCAAAATTTCAAAATTTTGCTTAAAGATCCAAATGTTCATGACAGGGGCTACTAATATTTAAATTTCAGACCTCTTCGTGCACAATTTATTCATAGTCAATTAACTCAATTTCACAGTATATCTAATAGTTTTTCTAATTTATTTTCTAATCTCGTTTCCTGAAGCTGATAGCATCGAAACATGTCGATTTCATATACAAATACACTACTCTCTAAATATACCTAAGAAGCAAAGACCAACAAACACTAAGGATATAGTTTCAATATATTTTATTTTTACATAAATATATTATGAATAATCATTTTGAAACAACTACTTGAATATTAATATATAACTCTGTAAAATGAAAAGGAACACATTATATATTTATATATTTTAAAAGTAAACTTTTTTCTGTCTTCATTGGGGCCACCCACTAGGAGACACATTGCACCAGATGTTTTGTAAAGTCTATATAAAAATTATAATGCATCATTCTAATTAATTGGTAGAATTATTTATGTCAATAAATTGTATATATTTTAATATTCACCTTATATAAGTATGTACATTTTTATTTGTAATGAGCAAGAGATATTTTATAAATCATCTTTCAAAATTTCTCTTGCAAATATGTTTTTTTATGAGGAAAATCTGTAACACGCAAAAGATTTTTTGGAAAAATACTCATATTAGAATTATCATTATTTTGGTGGTTCATACATAATTATCATTTAGATGCACTGTATGATAACAATATTTGAATTACGATACAATAATTTTAAGATGTTTGGAAATTGGCAGTGTATTATAAAATTTATAAAATTATTTCGATAAAAATCTTACACATTCCTATTTTCATTGGAATGTTATAATTATTTAATTCCAGGGTGGAATATTACACTTTCAAAGTGGGTTAGAAGTTCTAAAGAATATGATACATCTTATTTGGTACTCACATACGGTAATTAAAAAAAAACATTCAGCTATTCTTACAAATCAAGCATAATAATTATACTTTATGAGAAAAGTGTGACTATTTAAATAAATAAGTACACCAAAATTTCGAAAAAATATTAAGTATTAATAAAGCTTAATTAGAAGATAGTAATCTTTTATGTCAAAGTAATAAAGTTCATTGTTTATTGCCTACAGTCATTAATTTTTTGAGCTGCACGTGGCAAGATTTAAAAAAATCTTTTATCATCTTGTTTCCTCAAAAATAACAAGAAACACACTATCATTTTTATAAATATTTTAAATTTTTTCTAGTAGGCCTACGCCACCACTAAAATAATAAGTGGTACGACACCATCGAACAGAATCTCTCATATATCTTATACTTATACTTATACTTATACTTAGCATCGCGTCTTACTACCCGTTCGGGTTATACGCTTTAAGTACTAAGTACTCTAATGGATTAGGAATTGGGAAGGTTGAATTAGAGGAAGTGAACCCGCATTTGCGTGGAGGGAGAGTGGAAAACCATTTAGGAAAAACCACCCCCAGTTCACCCGAGCGAGATTCGAACCTCGATCTCCCCGTCCTCAGTAGTCGAGCTCAACACGACAAGCGCGTTAGCCAACTACGCCACCGAGGCGGGTCTCATATATCAAATCATAGCTTTGAACAAATTTTTCAAAAAACACTTTTAAGAAACATATATTGATAAAGTTTATTTGGAAATACAAGCAAGTCGTCTTGTTAATCATAATAAAACACTCCGCAAATATAAATTTTAAGCACAATTGCTAATTTAAAAAAATCAGTTGTATGTAAATTTCTCTCGAAATATTTATATTTGTAAAAATATAAAATCTTTATTATCATGAAAACCATTTTCAAGATACCCATTTCGAACTTAATCTAAACGGCTGTTTGTCAAATATTTTATTAAATTTTCTAAAATCTCTCATATGTAAACTACCCTAAATTTAATCTATTTTTTGAAAAACTAACTTATTATAATATCTTATTTTTCAAGTAAGATAGTACTGCCACTCTTAACAAAATCTTTGGAGCTATTTTCAAAAATATTGCAAATTTAAAAAAAAGTAATTTAACAGTTAACTAGTATTAAATGACCTTTATTTTAAGAAAAACTATTGCATATATGTTTGTATTTTACTAGTAACATATTATATACCCTCTTGGAAAAATATTATTTAAGCTATTCATAATAAATTCAAATGTATAAAAAATATGTTGTTGAACTACCCTTATAAAAATTTTTTCCCAAAAACCAAGTATACAGCGCTCTTTGGGAGGTCAGATAGATATTTTAAACAAACTTATTAGAGCCAATTTCAAAAATTTTATATTTAAAAAAAACTTATTAGTAAAGTAGCCTACCCTTCAAAGAATTGTTGCCCCATAGCTAATAATATATTGCTATTTGTCAGGTCAAACAAATCCTATACGTCCATTATAAACCAAACCGTTAGAGCCATTTTCAAAAAATATGGGATCCATAAAATCACTAGAGTAAACTACCCTTAATTTGAGGGCTAGGGTCAAATAAAGTTAAAAATAATGAGTTATATACCTTTAAATATAGATATCAAGTTTGTAAAGAGATATGATCCCCTCATTGATAGGCAAACGTAAGGCTCATATAGTCTGGTTTGCCGGAGCGAATAGGACAGGGATATTATATTTATTGCTGGGTTTACGTGGGGAGTTTTTTCCTTGAATAGTTTCCTTAAATATACAAGCAAATGTGATTACATGTCTTTTAAAGTTTATATTGTTCATCTATACTCCATTATCGTATTTATAAATCGTATGGACTGGGACAGTAAGTAAGACGTGGTGGTAAAAAATAAGGAAACCAGATACTCTCTCGAAATCATTATGTTCGAAGTCAAACGCAATTAACATTTTATTTTATGTTAAGTAAGAAAAACTATTAGAATATTTAAATAACAGGGCAGGGTTATTATATTTATAGCTGGGTTTACGTGAGGATTTTTTTTCTAGAATAGTTTCCTTATATATACAAGCAAATGTGGTTACATGTCTTTTAAAGTTTATATTTTTCATCTCTACCTCATTATCGTATTTCTAAATCGTATGGACTGGGACAGTAAGTAAGACGTGGTGGGGAAAAAATAAGGAAACCAGATACTCTCTCGAAAACATTATGTTCCAAGTCAAACGCAATCAACATTTTATTTTATGTTAAGTAAGAAAAAGCATTAGAATATTTAAATTACACTGGCCCTGGTACATCAGCATCCTCCATCCCTTTCTTCTTAATCCGTAATCCCACAACACAATAGAGGTTCTTGAGCTAAGCTGTTGAAGCAAGCCTTTTGCTTTAGCTATGGAATCTCTTATCTACGACAGCGAGGTGTTAAGGTACCAGTCTGTCTGCCACTTGTTTGGCGGAAGATCTATTCAATTACACAATCTGGCTTCAAGTACTTATCGATAAAAAAAAAACTAACAGAAATGCATAATTTGATTGGATCAATGGAATATACATTTTCTTTTTAGACATTAATTTATTCAAAGTGCAATTATTCTGTTCACCACGTCATCCTACGCATTTTGGGTTATAAATATATATATATTAGTCATAGCACACAACCCGTTAGCTTATGTACTACATAGGTGTAAGAAAAGGAGTAGTAAGACGTGGTACTAAAAAACTATTGATAACATTTTATTATATAGTTATTGCTATTTTATAAGATTTTGTGAAGCTTCAAAATTTCCAAGTCACCGGTAAATATCTTTAGCTTCAACTTAGACACCTACAATAACCTTTGTATTTTCGAAAAATCTCGAATTAAAAAGTAAACTTTGATACATTAGGAAATATCTGACTAAACATGACATATTCAACTTTTTGGTTGTTTTTTAATAACAGCTAATAAAGAGTGATTTAATACCTACTAGCGTACGTACTTACTCTATATCATTAAGAACTTTAACGTTAATCGTCGCACTTAAAAAAGAATTCCGCCTATTCCTATCTTGAGCTAGTTCTATCCAATCCATCGCATTACAACCTATCTCTTTCAGGTCCATTCTAATGTTACCCTCCCATAGGCGTTTAGATCTAACTAATTGAGCTAGTTCTAACCGGTACATCTCATTTCACCTTATCTCGTTCAGGTCTATTCTAATGTTATCCTCCCATCTACGTCTTGCTCTTCCCAATAGACTCTTCCCACTGGGTTTGCCAGTCAATACCCTGAACATAGTTATAGATTCTCCCATTCGCACTGCTTGTCCCGCCCACCGTAGTCTAAGAGACTTGATTTTCTTAATAACTGTTGTGATTAATACAGGGTATCTAGCCTATTCATATGTAACCTCCTCCACTGACCAGTATCGTAATCCCTTTGTGGACCTAATATCTTCCAAAGCACCCTGCTTTCCATCACCCAAATTTCTATTCATTATGTGATTATTTGACAAACAATTTAATGTGCTTTAATTTTTTTTTCTAAACCCTTCTCTTTATCTAGATACACTTAATTGATAGTTTAAAAATTAGGTGTAGTGTTATGTTGTCATCTGGCCTGCTGTCCAGGAATGTAAAACTCAGAATAATATACATAGCGATAATTTTACCAGTTGTTATTTATGGATTTGAAACATGGTCTCCCACCTTAGATAACGAAAACAAATTTGTAATGTTCGAAAAATGCTTAGGAAGATATGTGCTCCAAAAAAAGGATATGGGGGGGAGGAGGTTACATAATGGTGAGTTACTTAACCTATATTCATCACAATACATTGTTAGGATAGTCAAGTCTCATAAATTATGGTGGGCAGGGCAACGCGAATGGGATATTCTAGAAACGTGATCAGGGTATTGACTGGCAAACCCAATGGGAAGAGTCTATTGGAAAGACCAAGACGTAAATTAAAGGATAACATTAGAATAGACCTGAACGAGATAAGGTGTAATGAGGTGTACCGGATAGAACTTGCTCAAGGTAGGAATAGATGGAGTATTTTTTGTAAGTCTGCCAATGAACTTTCGATCTTCTAATATCATGGAATAATTAAGTTATGTAACAACATTAACAAAACTTATTTTCAACTTTGGCCTCAACTTTGCTTCAAGTGTTTCAAGCTTGTCTAAGACATCGATTCGAATTGAAAAAAAGTATTCCGCACATCCATATTATTTTATAGTTATTTATCATGTTTATCATAAGTGAGTGTTGCATATCACATGATTTGAAGCATGAATGCGTGAAAGTAGAACTAATATATTTCTTATTTGTTAGTTAAGGCCTTCTCTAATAAAACTAGCTTGTATCTTTTAAGATGTGCTGAAGTAGAATCTAACAAGATAAGCTTGTTATTTTTCAGGGAAAACGTTGGATGCTAGTTGTAAATTGATAGAGATTGTGTTGATACACAATGTATTTAAACAAAAATCCATATAGGATTCCGTGTCGTCCATAAATATTATTAAAATATCGATACCTTGGACACAATATTGTCTAGATTTCTGAGTGGCACCAACATTTTCTAGTCCCTAATTTAAGTATAGTTTGTCAACATGATTTAAATAATGTTTGTCAATGGACATTTTATCAAACTCTGGCCTTTTTATAACAAACCACTTTCAAATACTTATAGTTATTTTGTTACTTATAAATACACAAGACACAATTTTCCCTACCTCCCAATGCTCTACAAACATGCTGATACCAATAAGGATTTAAGGAAGTAAATATTTATCTGATTACCAAACCCTTCCTTCACCTCTGACAAGACATCTTGTGAATGTGAGGAATGCCAGGCTTCCACCGTGGTTCGAATTCCACGTTAAACTGTAGGTCCTTCATTTCATCTCACAATCACCATACCATTACACATTAGTGTAAGTGCGTATAAACCAAACGGGTAGTAAGATGCGGTAATAATAATAATAATAATGATTTAAGGAATACTCAACTTCACCTATTGAGCAATATTGTAGCTTATCTGTACGCAAGGCACACTTCTCACTACCTCCTAGACCCGGGATCGAACCAGATGGTGATTGACTGCTTACCACTTAAGATGATATTGTGTAATATACCTCAAAATGAATTAATACGCAAATAATATCTTATTAAAATTAATGCATGGAAAATAAACTAGCCTAAGCAATTACATTCAACAATATTGTATTTATATATAGCCTATTTGTTTTATTCTCACCGCGTCTTACTACACGTTCTGGCTATACGCACTTATATTAATTACACTATCGGGATAGGGAGGAGAAAGTTATATTTCATAGAAAATTTACCCTCTTTGGCGTGGATAAATAATGGATCACTAGAGATGAAAACACCCTAAGTAGATTCAGCTGGGTTTCTAACCAAAGCCCCGCATCACCGGACAACAACAAGAAATGTTAGTAAAATTCAGACTTCTTGACCACTCGTGTGGGTCATTCCTTATTCAAAATGATTCATATTTATTATAATAGATTAATAATATCTAATAGAACTGTTCTGTCCAATAAAATCGTTGATTTATATTTAAATATATTAATTTATTTTGAAAGTACAAACAATATTTTTTAAATGTTTATATAATTAAAACATTCGTCTTAAATTTCACTTAAATTCCTTTTTCAATCAAATAAAACATTATAATTTACCCTCGATTTATTATGAATTAGGTTTAGTACCACTATGTTGCATCTCATCTCACATGCTAGAACTATGGTATAATATGTCAAAGTAAGACTGCTATCTTTAAGTGTAAGCGTGGTGTGTAAAATACATACATGTCTACTAGGAGGAGATCTTCCTTAGATAAGATTAATGTTGGGCTAGTAAGTAGTTTCCATGTTGCTATTACTAAAAATTCATATAGACGATAAATTTTCCTACTAAGAAGTTGAAGCATCTCTGTTATAGGAGGCGGCACCTAGAGCCTACTACATAATAGTATACACGAAGTCACCAAATATTGTGTTGGGGAAGAAGTGATATCTGGAATTAAGGTTGTGGGGCAAAAGTTGGTGGTAGTAAATACTTGACCCAACCTTAAAATATTTTAAATTATCCTCATGGTGTCATATTTAAAATAAAAACCAAATAATGGTATTAGGAAATTGAAATAATCTTATGTATTTACAAAGTATTGATTCTCAGGGTAGGAGGGAGTGTATTCGTTAAGGCCTTGTTTATAATATTTTCAAGTACTATTCTATATCTGGTCTACATAAGACTCGCTTTTAGTGACCTATTCAACCACCAAACGCTGTAGTCAATACACTAATGCAAGAAGACAGCTAGATTCACTGTTGTTGCTTTATTTCTCATTTGACGTGTCTGGTATTATTAACGTACTTGGAGAAAATTAAATTGAAAGAGAAACTTTAAATCCTGGCATATATTTACTGTACTCGTTCCATTTTATTAGGTATAAATTTTTTCCATAAATATATAATTGAAAATTATCCAATAGAAATTAAAGTCTAATTTATCAGTAAATTTTTCCAAAACAAGTTATTTAATATCATATTTGTAGCCATTGCCGTCGTCTAGATTATAGAGTGGTAGCTAAACCTCCTGGCGGGTTCACATGGTTGTGTATTGGACTGTACTCGTGCAGTTTTAATCCCCTGTACAGCTCTACGGTGGCCCATCGCATGGATCACCGTGGATCACTTCGGATCAAGGATCATGGGTAGACACTCTTCACCAGGGTGACGAAAAGCTGACCCAAATCCTTTTTTGTTGTGTTGAGTTGTGTCAGGAAAAACGGGCCTAAGTGAAAGTTTACATATTTGAACCGGTTGCTTTAAAGCCTAGTGATATTTTGGACTACAAATATTTGTGAGGGGAGAGTCAAAAAGATAAACGATTCACATCTGCTATGCATAAACACTTGATAATGTGGTTTTTTTAAATGAAAGTCTTAAATAAAACACAAAAATAAACTTATTATAATAACAAATTAAATTATAAAGAACAAATTATTAACACAAATATGCTAATAGTTGTATAAAGAATAAAGTTTTTTTTTCAATATAATATTTGGAATCACCCCTACGGCATCACCACAACAACAAAAAAGTATTATTAAAAGAATAAAATATCAAAATTTTAACTTTACAATATATACGGGAGTTGTTAGAAACATCGAATTACATGATTTAATGTTGTTGTATATTTTTGGAAATAGTTGTTGAATTTAGTGTAAATGAGGATGTCTAATACATCCTTTAAGTGTAGTCAAACAAGTACAGTAGGATATGGCTAATTCGATGTTTTATTTGAAAAATTTGATAGTGCCAGCCCACCATGATTCCTCGTGAAATTCCTATTCAAATCAATGGTGAAAAATAAAAATTAATTCGAGTTTTAAAAGGAAATATTTTGATGATTTGAATCTTATCAATTGTTAATTGTTTCAAGTTTGTACTCATTTAAAATCTAACTTAACGATCTTTATTAAATCATCATAATATGCTAAGAATATTATATACAATTAAGGTTATTGACACATAGTTAAAGATAAATCGGAGATCTCTGCACATGCAGCTAGTGGGTTTTCTAGAATATGGGATGTGTTGGCTAAACTATAATATCTTTTGTGATATTGAAGATTATGTTTATTAGGTCATAATAAAACCAAAAAACGGGATCACAAACATGTTTTCCAACTTTTGTCAATTAAGTAGAAAAAACTAATTTTTAATTAACTATCAATATTAAATTACATCTTGTGAATGTGGGGAATGCCAGGCCTCCACCGTGGTTCGGATTCCACGTTAAACTGTAGGTCCTCCATTTCATCTCACAATCACCCTACCATTACACATTAGCGTAAGTGCGTATAACCCGAACGGGTATTAAGACGCGGTGCTAATAATAATAATAATAATAATATTAAATTATTATTATTAATAATAGATTAAATAATATAAACAATGCTTTTTTTCTTAATTTTCATACTTTGTGTCTACATTTTTCTTGTTTTTTAAAAAATATTTCTATGTATATATTGTGTATGTGTGTTTTATTTAACATGTATAAAATTTGTGTGCTTATGTGTAGATTAATTTGAGATGGTTGATTAATGTTTTATGAGCTGCCTCTATATTCATAAAAATAGTTAATTTGGGATATCGCGAATTTTCTTTTTAGATATTTCTTGGACTTATAACTAAACGAATTATATTGTAAATGCAATAATCAGTAGTAATTACAATTTTTTCTACCTTTCTTTCTAATTATATAGCATATATATATACACACACCACATTTCACACACTTGATGTTATCTTCAACTAAGAGTGTCAGCGAAAGCTAAATTATATGAAAAGAAAAGAAGGTGAAAGAAACGAATGCAGTAGGTCCATAACGTACCAAAACACCTGTTTTTGAAATGTAACCCTTTTGTCAAAACACATTTACAAAAGATAAAGGTGAGAACCTTGCCATATATATCAGTCTTCTGTTGGTCTATTATTCGACGATTTATTGAACTTTGCACCTACTGTTATTGTGAATAACAGCAGGCCTCAGCTCCATTCTAGTTTGTTTTTTTCCATAGGTTACAGAGATGTATTCCTGTTGATTTTGAAACCACCCATGACAGAGCGAGTGTGTGTAGGCAGGATTAAGTCTTCCAGGGGACTAGGCCCTCAATTCAACCAGTTTAAAGATCGTGAAAGGTGTGGAGTGTGGTGGGGGGGTGAGGTGAGGGGGGGGGGAGGCAACCACACAGAATTTTATAAAAAAAAATGGGAGAAGGGAGAAAAAGACTGAGGAAAGACCACCTTGACACTTTGCAAAGGTCCCGCAGATATAATACAAGTATTGTTGATTTTAAACTGTCAAGACTTGTGGAAAGGGAGTGGGGCTAGGGATGTTGATACTATTTTTATATATATATATATATATATGTGTGTGTGTGTGTGTGTGTATATATCTATATATGAGTTATTCAGGTTCAAATGTTGAAACAAACTTTTATAGAATCCCAAATTTATACACCAAAGGAGACTTTTATATACATTGAAATTTGTTATTAAATACCAGTAAATTGAATAATTAAAAGACAATATATATTATAAAATCTAGGCCTTGAATTAAACTATTGCAAATTATTAATAATAGTAATAATAATTATAATAATAATAATAATATGGGGACTTGAAACTTGACAAACATATAACCATTTAATACATAAAACATGTATCACTATAGTAGTGGACTGGAGTGCCACTGACAAAGAAGTTGGGGATCGAATCCCGGTCGGGCTTACCTAGGGTGTTTTTTACTCAATGGCTTAACACCCTACTCTCTTTAAATTAATTCTTCCCGACACTAACACATTAGTGTAGTTACTGAAATATCTACATATAACCCGAGTGGATAGTGAGACGTGAGATTGAAAAAACAAACATAAAATTCCATGGTTTAAAACGACTACGGTAGAGGAGCATTTGAAAAATGCAATTGCAATAAATTGGGTAGAGGATGGGAAAATCAAAATAAAACCTACAAGTGGAAAGTGACACCCAATGAATCAATCTGAGACCTGAACGCCTATCTCATTATCAAATGTGACAAAGGGCATCAAGTCAGTATAGACCCCTAGACCCGTCATCTAAAGATGCAAGTTTTATATCCCTTAATCATGGGTTGGCAACTGGTCGATCGAGATCGACCGGTCGGGCTTGTGGAAATTTTCAGTCTAACACGTAAGAAAACTAAAATGGTACTAAAAGTCGATGCTTCTTTCTTATAAACTCGCTAATACGTCAACTACTTAAAAATAATATTAGTGACCTAAATAACCGTGATCGGTGATAGTCGATTATGTTATAAGAAACTTAAAAAGTTTAATATAAAAATTTAGATTTCATTTATTCGATATTTTTTATAGAATGATGGGGACATAGTTATTTGAGGAAAAGTTGAATTTTAGGAATAAATTTAAGATATATAGGAGGAAAAACAGAAAAAGTAAAGTGGAGACAGGATGGGTGATCGCTTATCGATCGATAAGTTTATAAGTCGATTGAGACCAAAAAGATTTCCGACCACTATCTTAAACTAAAAATATGGAGGGAAGTGTTCCAAATTAATTTTTTATTTTAAAATATTAATAATAGTGTCATGTCTGGGCTACATATCTGTAGCTCAGTTTGTGTAAAGATAACACGGTACTAATTTACAGTTGCCCAGGGAATGCCCGAATTTACGCATCGTACATCCTTTCCCTGGAGGCTCCTTCCATGGTCCATTGAGGTGATGGGATGATGATGATAATAATAATATAATATAATATTTAGCACGGCGTCTTACTACCCGTTCGGATTATACGCTTTAAGTACTAATTACTCTAATGTATTAGGAATTGGGAAGGTTGAATTAGAGGAAGTGAACCCGCATTTGCGTGGAGGGTGAGTGGAAAACCATTTAGGAAAAACCTCCCCCAGTTCACCCGACTGAGATTCGAACCTCGATCACCCCGTCCTCAGCAGTAGAGCTCAACACGAAAAGCACGTTAGCCAACTAACCCACCGAGGCGGGTATGATGATAATGAATATCATGGTGTGGAACCTATGATTATCTTAACCTAACTTAAGTTTAATTAATCAAACCCTGGTGACCATGGGAACTAATCCTCTTTCGAGAATAGTCCTCCAATACCAACAGGTAATCGAACCCGGGACTTCTATGTAAGCAACCAGGAGCTCCTACCAATATACAATTATGTTTTATGTGACCTGGCAGTCTAGGGGTAAGGTGTCAGACTTCTATGCTGGCGGCCGGGGTTCAATCCTCGGTCCCGGCAAAGATTTATCTGATTACCAAACCCTTCCTTCACCTCTGACAAGACTTGTATTAATCACAACTTGTGAATGTGGGGAATGCCAGGCCTCCACCGTGGTTCGGATTCCACGTTAAACTGTAGGTCCTCCATTTCATCTCACAATCACCCTACCACTACACATTAGCGTAAGTGCGTATAACCAAAACGGGTAGTAAGACGCGGTGCTAATAATAATATAACCTGTGCTTGATTATGTGTATTCGAACGTGTCCGGAATTCAAATTTTATTTAAATGGCTCAGTAAAGTTCGCGAAGATAGCGAACAAAAATAGTTTCTATGAATATTATTGAAAAAAAACACCATTTAATCCACTGTACTTTGCTTGGAACGTTTGATTAAATTTTATAAATTAATTTATTGGCATTTTAAACATAAAGTATAAAATATATCAAGTGGTTTAAAATAGATTAAATAGTTTAGTTTTCGCATTAAAATAAATATTTTATAAAATATGATTTACCAAAAATAGTAGGGAAACATTTCAAAATGCGTTAAATTTACAAAACATTGATAAGTTAACGACCAGAAAGGCAAAACAGATAAAGCCCTAGTAATAATTGTTGTGACGCTGGCCCTTCTTTTACTATTGACAGGTGATGAATAGGGAACTATTCTGAAGAATAGGGTGAAAAGGGGGTTGAGGTTACAAATGCCACAATATTTTTTGGCTAGAGAAGGGGGAAAGGTATTCTATTTCAGCATGAAAAGTAACGCATCGGTTTGGAAAATAGTCTGGTTTTGACATGCACACCCTCCTTCTGCTGTTTGGGTAACAATGGCCAGAGTCTTTTATGTGGTTCCACGTGAGGTAGGGGATCATGCATCCAATAAAGAAGGGGGCATTCGGGTGAGGGGGCTGCGTAAACATAATACGTATACAACCATACGTGTGTTGAAAGCAAACCCCCATTGACTAGAAGTTAGTGAGTGACGAACTGTTGAAAAACTAGACCGACATAGGTGAGAGAAATACACTGAAAGAATAAGCACTTCAAATCTTGAGTTGTGTTAGGTCCGCATATTGACAATGCTCATTTTTAAAATTAGAAAAAAAAAAAGATAAATAAATATTTAGTTTTTAGGTTCAAGTAAGAAAACTGAAAAACACCAAATATTTTAAGATACTGCAAAAAACATTTGTCTTAATGGATGACGCGAAGCCACAGTTTGGAAAATTAATACCTTTTTGGCTTATGATGAGGACAGAACGTTGACTAACACGGGTCAAGGCAATAAACACTATCAGTGCGATCAACTTTGCTGGTATATTTTGTTTGATGTCAATTGATATAACTCATGATTGAATTCAACTCGTGTCTCAAGCAAGATTTCATCAATCACTTTAAACAAGATCAATATTTATTTTATAAGATATTTATTTGTGGCCAATAGTGATAACATTTTACTATGTTATTGGTGTCATTTTATATGTGTTGATAATATCCATTAAAAGTGACAGCTGAAGATAACATGACTTTATGTATGAATATATAAAAAACAGTTTAAGTAACTCTATTAACTACTATATACATTTTTTTAGAACCGCGTCTTACTACCCTTTCAGGTCAAACGCTTATGTACTTATTATTATTATTATTATTATTATTAGCACCGCGTCTTACTACCCGTTTGGGCTATACGCACTTAAGCTAATGTGTAATGGTAGGGTGATTGCGAGATGAAATGGAGGACCTACAGTTTAACGTGGAATCCGAACCACGGTGGAGGCCTGGCATTCCCCACATTCACAAGATGTCTTGTCAGAGGTGAAGGAAGGGTTTGGTAATCAGATAAATCTGTGCCACAACCGAGGATTGAACCCCGGCCGCCAGCACAGAAATCTGACACCCTACCTCTAGACCGCCAGGTCACCTATGTACTAATTAAGCTAATGGTTTTTAGTATGAGGAAGATTATATTATATGAAGTGTACCCGCATTTTCAAGGAGGAAAAGTGGAAACCATATTGTAAAACCACCCTCAGTACATCTGACAGATATTATAACCTCTATTTCCTCGTCATCGGCAGTATACTCTATTGCAAGAGTAGCGTGTTAGAACATGCAGCCACCGAATTGGTTCATATACTGTCCTTTCCACCAAAATCAAGCTATACCTACAACTACACGTATACCTCTTTGTGACCATGACTTCACTAAGCAATGTGACTGATTTCCAACCCTATAATCTTAGGAATTATATTCTTCAAAATTGATACACGAAACTCGGATATTATCATTTTAAAACAAGACTTTTAAATGTTTTTGTGCACACAACTTTACGGCATGCAGTTTCTATTTATACGCCAATGTTCGTACAAAGGTCCTTTTAGAAAATACAAACATATTATTTTCATGGTATACATTAATAGTAGCATTTTACTATATTATTATTATTGTAGTTTTTGCTAATTTACACCACCCCTTGGTAGTTCATAGCTCTCAATCACTAGTAAATATTGATTTAGCTCATCCGCCCTTATTGATTTCACTTGATGGACCTATTGCTACAAAAATTAATGACACCCCCACCACATATATTGACTGTGCACGTGGTGATTACCTTAATCTTTATAATGACCTGGCAACTGCTGATTGGTCTTGTGTTTATTCTACTACTGATGTTAATTTGGCTGTAGATAATTTTTACCAATTTAGTCCAAAGGAAAATCAAAACACATATTCCTCAAATTACGATTCGTAATTAATTCAAATATCCAAATTGGTTTTCTTCTACACTTAAATACTATATTAGGAAAAAAAACCTATTTTTTCAAAAAGTTTAAAGTAACAAATAATGGTGTATTCTATTCAGATTTTTCTCACTTTCGTAAATTAGTTAAAACTACTATGATTATAGACAGAGCCAATTGGATGAACTCAATAGAAAGTAGTATTAAATGCAAACCCAAGGAATTTTGAGAATTTGTTAAAAACAATCGTGTGAATAAAGTTTCCCCGTCTAACCTAGAAATTAATGGCAAGATCATAGCGGATCTTGTATTAATTGCTAATGAATGTGTGAGTTACTTTCATTCCGTTTATAATTCAGCTGTTCCTGTCTTACCCTGCCCCGTTATTGAAACGAGCGCGCCCTTGTATCCTTGCCACATTACACCCTTGGATGTTGCTAGTGCTATAAAAAAATTGAGTTCATCTAGATGTGCCGGGACAAATGGAATTCCAAGTTTTATTGTTAAGGGCTGTTCCAGCATTTTTAGCCCTTTATTAGCCTATATCTTTAACATTAGCCTGTCAAATGAAACTTTTCCTCCTACATGGAAACAATCTGTGGTCATACCTATTTATAAAAAAGGGGGAAAAACAATTACTTGTAATTATAGACTAATTTCCCTCTCAAATACTTTCTACGAAGTATTTGAGAAAATCATACATCAGCATACTTTCCACTACATTAAAAATAAACTTTCAGATAATCAACATGGCTTTATAAAAAATAAATCTATCACTAATTTAGTAGAATTTCTTGGGCATGTTGCCCCTAAAGTCTCTGCCCAAGGTCAGGTTGATGCTATTTATTTTTACCAAAGTAAGGCATTTGACTTATGTCAGCATAATATTATTCTCTTTAATCTTGGTAATTTCAGCCTTTCTCACTAATATGTAAATTGATTCAGCACTTATTTGCATTAAAGATCATTCAATATTAAAATTGATTCACACACCTCAAATATATTTTTAGCCCCCTGTCGCATACCACATGGTTCTAATTTAGGTCCTCTTCTCTTTAATGTGTTTATTGATGACATTGGTAAATATTTGAACTCATCTAGTTATTTACTCTTTGCTGATGATATAAAATTATCAAATCTATTGCAGATTCTATAGAGCTACAAAATGATGTAAATGGTATTCTACAATGGTGTTTTGAAAATGGGATGTCTATTAATAGATATAAGACCAAATCTATATATTTTACTAGGAAAACTAATCCTTTCTTTTTTACCTATAAATTGTGCAATGAAAACATATTTCGCACCCTTTATATTAATGATCTTGGTGTTCTCCTGGATAACAAACTTTTTTTCCCACTACCATGTTGACCATGTAATTTCCCAAATATTGAAATTACTTGGACTTATTAAATATATTAAATCATCATTTAAAAAAATTGACTCTTTTTTATGTCTGTACTACGCCCTGGTTAGATCTAAGTTAGAATATACTATTGTTGCTTGGAATTCCATTGCCTTAACTGAATATCTTAGGTTGGAAAACGTTCAAAGAAAATTTGTCGCTGCTTACTATGATAAATTCTTTATTAACCGGATTTATTATGATTATGACAGAATTCGAAACCTCTTAGGGCTCCAAGCTCTCTTCTCGCGTAGACTTTATTGTGATGCCCTTTTTGTTTTTAATATGTTCAGTAGCAAAATTTATTGCGAATTTGTCCTTGATCATGAAGGCATTGATATCCCTTCTCGGGCTTCTCGTAATCCAAAATAATTTTTTCTCGATAGCTCTTATAAGGTAAGCCCTATAGGTCGTTTTATCGATAGCGTAAATTAAAGATTTGTCTAATTCAACTTCTATCATAAAAGAAAAACTAAGCTCAGAGAGCTATTTAAGGAAATCCCATATCAATAATTTGTCATGTAGAGGTTCTTCCTATAATATTTAAATTTACAATATTCTGATTTATTTTTTGCATATTGTTACTACTTTTAACCACTCTTTAGTTATTTTTATTTTTGATAATTTTTATTCTTATCATTATTAAATACTTTTTTTTTGTAACTACTCATCATTATATAACATTATTTAACCATTTATGTTTATTTTATTTTCTAGTGTAATTATATGTATTTGTATGGTACTTGTGTACTATTCAGTGCTAGCCTGTTATAGGTCTTACGACTGTTGGCCAGCACAATAATAAAGGAAATTGAAATTGAAATTTAAGTTACAATTATTCTTATTTTTATAGGTACCTATACTATCTCTTAAAAGTGACATTTGCAGATAACATAATTTGATCTATTGATACGTGACAGTAGATCTAGTAACTTTTATAGCTATCAAATAAGACTCTTCCGGTAAAAATTGGATTGTAGTGTTGAAATATCTAATTGGTTGTGTATACATAGGTTTGCTCTTTATAAACCAGGCCGAGAGTTTCTACCAAAATATATCCGCTGAGGGATATATCAACTATGCTACTTCCCATAATCTTTTCGTGTCAGTGAGAGTAACTTCTATATAAAAGTATAGTTTAAAAACAGAACACTAACTAATAATTATACTATTCTATTAGGAGTTGGAAAACGTACCCGGGAAGTCTGCTGACAAAGGATGCCTACTTCACTGAAGAAATTAGGTCAAAGATCACCATGGCCAAAGAAGCTTTCATCAAGAAGAGGTTGCTGTTGACCAGCAAGTTGAGCTTAGAACTGAGGAAGAAACTGATGAAATGCTACATTTTGAGCATCGCACTGTATGGAGCAGAAACTTGGACCCTTAGGAAGATAGAAAAGAAATACTTGGAGAGCTTCGAAATGTGTCACTGGAGAAGACTTGAGAAGATCCGGTGGACACACTGGGTGACAAATGAAGAGATCCTAAGAAGAGCGAGTGATAAGAGAGACATTTGGATGTAATACTTCGACGCAAATCAAATTGGATCGGACACATCCTTAAGAGAAACTGTATTCTGCACTAAGTCATAGAAGGAAAGGTTGAAAGAAAGAGGAGTTTAGGAAGGAGGATTCAAATACTAGATAGCTTGAAGAAAATAATACAATTTTGTGAGCTGAAAGGGGAGATAGAGGACAGGGCGCATTGGAGGTCTTAGTTTCACTGACAGAAGGAATGGACCTGTCTTAAGACAAAACACCTAATAATAATAATAATAAATAATTAGTTGCTTAAGCTAGACATAAAATAAATTAATACTTCATTCTTGAATATATTATTTTCATAGAGAAAACTAATAATTGTTCATGGGGTTTAAAATATCAGTATCTCTATTTATGTTAAAATTAAAATAATATGCCTGAGAGACTCGATCAATTGCCTAGGATTTTAAATTAAAATCACTTGAAATGACCTATTAAACAAACCACTTTTTGAATGACTGCCGTGTTGAAACGTGTAGCCAGGTCGCAACATAATTTACATGCGTCATTCAAAGTTCAAAGATTTTCCTTGTCACGTCTCGTTAAATACAGTCAAAGTAGTTTACAGTAATGATGGAACCAACAGACAGCATACACAAATTCCAAATGGTCGAGTAAAAACAGGACCTTACTCTACTCAGTCAATTGTTATAATGATATTTGGTGCGTTCAGCACAATATTTATTATTATTATTAATGAGGAGTGAGGGTATTAAAATCATAATGATAGTCATATGGTGGTGTTCAAGTATTACGTAAGCACATTTGTAGCCATTTATTTGTAACCCCTCCCCCCTCTTGTAGGCAAAAATAAGCAAATGCCTAACCCCCCCTACTCTCTCTTGCATACGTAGGATTTACTAATTTTTTTTTCCATTTGTTTACAGAAATAACCATTCTTTTTTTCATACGATTTTGCCTATGGCTTAAATAGGTAGTAAGACGCAATTATTACTGGTATTTATTAAAATAGAGGTGTAAATTAATATTGATAAATAATTGGAGGTTAACACTAGTAAAAGATTAATATAAATTTATTGAACAGGTAAAATTAAAGCAAGTTATAACATTATAAAAGTTTAATTTACTAGCTTTTAATTGAAGTTATAAAAAAAAGTGCAGTTAGTGAATACATGAATATTATATTTATAGAAAAACACCCTAAATTCCATTTAATCCGATGACCAAGGTCCTTGAATCGACGTCTCAACACTTGTAATCATTATGTTTCTGTTGGGTGTAGGCCATTCAATCTTTGGCTTCCACTTCTTCCTCATTTAGTTACTCAGTATCTTCATTGCTGCCCAAAGTCCAAGCGATTTGCGATGCGCCCATTCTCCAATTTTGCCCGTCTTTCTCTGTCTTACTTAAGCATTGTTCTGACCCCCCTTCCCCTGACAGCAAAAATAAGCAAAGCTTGAACCCCCTCCCGTCTAAGGTGCTTATGTGATACTTGAACGCCCCCTATGTATGAAAATCACCATCAATTCTCCTTACAGGGACTGTACTACAACCCTAATATCCATGTAAAACAGCTGCCAAGTGCAATGATAGTCAAACTATTTAATTAATAACCCACCTCGGTGGCGTAGTTGGATAACGCGCTAGTTTCATGTCTTTCCAGACTGCCGAGGTAAGGGATATCGAGGTTCGAATCTCGGTCGGGTGAACTTGGGTTGGCTTTTCCTAAATGGCTCAGCACTCTCCCTCCACGCAAATGTGGATCAACTTCCTTTAAATTCTACCTTCCCAACCTCTAGCCCATTAACATAATTAGTACTTTATTATTAGCACCGCGTCTTACTACCCGTTCGGGTTATACGCACTTACGCTAATGTGTAATGGTAGGGTGATTGTGAGATGAAATGGAGGACCTACAGTTTAACGTGGAATCCGAACCACGGGGGAGGCCTGGCATTCCCCACATTCACAAGATGTCTTGTCAGAGGTGAAGGAAGGGTTTGGTAATCAGATAAATCTGTGCCGGGACCCAGGATTGAACCCCGGCCGCCAGCACAGAAGTCTGACACCTTACCCCTAGACCGCCAGGTCACCAATTATTACTTAAACGTATAACCCGAACGGACGCGTTGCTAAATAAAATTAATACATACTTTACTGCTTGGCAATCATGGCAGGTAGGTCTCTGATATTTTAATGAGTATGTATTTATCCAAATGACTATCTAGTAGTATAGATATATTTATTTACAGGTTTAAGTTAAGGGTGATTATTTTATTCTTTCTACACATAGTAAACTCTGAATCTCTGGTAGTTTAGTTGATTTTAAACTGTGGGAAAAAAATTAAATTATAAATTCGAATTTGTTAGTATAGTTCCCCAAAACAAGAGAAAACTTAATTCAATGAATATTTTAACGTACGTTTCTAATGTTGTACAACATTAAAATTTACAAAAATTAATATTTCATTATATATTGTTAAGTAACGACTATTTTAATAATATTAGAGCACCTCTTTAAAATAGTTGTAGTGTTACATCTATTTGTTCCTTAAATGTTTAAAGTTGTAAAATTAAAGGGGATCTTATCAAAAACTTTGGACAAAGTAGAGCTTGTTCTATTTTTAAAGAAGATTTGGAAGAAAAGTTTGAAACAACGAAGTGATATTCTCATAAGCCCTACGTACAGTGGTGATTGGTTAATTAAAAAACTTGAACCATACTTAACTTTTCTTTTTCTTTATTTCTTCCGTCTTTCTCTACAGCTCCTGCTGAACTCATACCGCTAACATCCACCAACCGTATACCCTAATGAAGTCGTTACTTTCTTTACTATGAACATTTTTTCTTGTGCATTCAAGATTCTTTTCCTTCAACTTTGTTATCTTTAGAATTAGCTTTTGGCTAAAAAAAAATGTCCGTACTATCCGAATTTATTGCTACTCTACTAGTAAAAAAGACTAGTTTTCAAAATTCTCAACAATTTTATTTAATACATATAAATAATTTATTTTTGTGAATGAAATACAAAACATGTATTTAGTATAAATTGTATTGTTTACACTAAGCAAAGTGAATTAAAATATGGTGATTTATTTGGCATTATGACATTATAGAACCGCTAAACTATTTTTTTGATCACAAGCAAACTAAATTTAGGCTCATTTTGCTACAACACAACGTCAAATTCCAAAATGTATTATGTAATAAATATTTTATGATGAAGTTTAGTTGATTTATAATCTAAAAATAACCAATGGTTATAAATTTAGCGAAACAAGTGTATTTAAAATATTATTTGGTTAATGGAGTACTCTGGTAATCAATCAATGGTGGATAGAAAATGTATGCAAGTCTTCAATTGATTATTTTCTTTTAAATAAAAAAGGCTTGGATAGGCTCAGTGCACGTTCCTTTCTCTAATAAGGTAAAATGAATTATAAAAATATAAACATAGTTAAAGAACTCAAAATAGTCTATATGAGGCACTGTCTTGTTAATATTATTGTCTTTCTAATCCACTAAAACTATAAACAACCAGAATGTTTGGAAACCAAAGCGATTAGTTACACTCTTTAAAGCGAAAATAACTTCAATTATGATGCTACCCTTAAAGAAATCATTTGAATCATAAACAATATTATTAAAAATATCCCCAAAAGCCATTAAGTTTATTTCATTGAAGTCAAACTTTTTTGTACAGTGATATTTACTTAAATTTTCTAGCCCATAATATCGATAATTATGATACTTAAATATTTTAAATACTAATATTAGAATCGTGTTTGAATCTCATAACATGATATGAATAACTTTCTCACATTAATCAAAAAAGTATTTATAAAAATAAAAGAATGTTAAACAATCTTACCAATATGTTTGTAAAAAAGTATTACTTTTAGTATACCATTTCACCATCAAATACCACTTTCAATTCTTAGTAACGTAGTTGGTATCTATAATATAATGTGGAAAATTGACTACACAAGATTGTTTAAAAAATTTAATTGCACACACAAAATGTAATATAAGTAAAATGCCAAGCGTCACATTTTGTTTAAGTAAGTGTTTGATCTCTTTAATATATACTTGTTTTAAAGATTGGAATGACATCTCTCATGATAATTTTATAAAAATGGCTGTAATAATATTGTACAGACGTGCGTTTAAGTCCTTATAGTTCATTCAAAATTATTATTATTTTTATTTTTATTATTAGCACCGCGTCTTACTACCCGTTCGGGTTATACGCACTTACGCTAATGTGTAATGGTAGGGTTATTGTGAGATGAAATGAAGGACCTACAGTTTAACGTGGAATCCGAACCACGGTGGAGGCCTGGCATTCCCCACATTCACATGATGTCTTGTCAGAGGTGAAGGAGGGGTTTGGTAATCAGATAAATCTGTGCCGGGACCGAGGATTGAACCCCGGCTGCCAGCACAGAAGTCTGACACCTTACCCCTAGACCACCTGGTCACCTCATTCAAAATTAATTTCTATTGATACTACATGCTAAATTGAAGCTACTCTCTAAGGCGCACACATGGTTACTGGCTACTTAACATTAATCTGTAGGTATGAGGAAGATAGTTTGGTAGATCTGCATACATTATCAAGGTTACTGATCTGAAAATAGGTAAGTCATACTTTTTAAGCAGGTGAGATAAACTTTGTATTGATCTTTTATATCCATAGGGCATCAATGTGATCGGGTGACCTGGCGGTTTAGGGGTAAGGTGTCAGACCTCTATGCTGGCGGCCAGGGTTCAATCCCCGTTCCCGACACAGATTTATCTGATTACCAAACCCTTCCTTCACCTCTGACAAGATGTGTATTAATCACAACTTGTGAATGTGAGGAATGCCAGGCCTCCACCGTGGTTCGGATTCCACGTTAAACTGCAGGTCCTTCATTTCATCTCACAATCGCCCTACCATTACACATTAGCGTAAGTGCGTATAACCCGAACGGGTAGTAAGACGCGGTGCTAATAATAATAATAATAATAATAATAATCAATGTGATCGATCACCTTTGATAAAAAGACACAAAACCCAATATCATAACGTAACATAACTTTGGTTAACCTAAGCTAGTTTAGTTTTATATTTCTTAGGCGAACATAACTTCTTATGATTTAAACTAACATTTCTAACTTACCTCAATATTATTTCCCTTTTCCTTAATTTGACCAAATTGATCATTGCCTAAATATGGCCTTTAGATATGAGTTGCTCAAATAAAGTCCCATTACTTAAGCTTTGTAGTTAAAATAGTTCTTATAATAATAGTAATTTTTTTAAACTAACTGTTAAGGCTATACGACTATGTACCATTCATGATAGTGAGATATTGAGGAAGAGAAGGCAGAATTTAGAGGAAATGTACCATATTTTGCGTGAAGGTAGAGTGGACAACACTTTTAAAAAATATGTTCTCAATACACCTGACCGGGAATTTAACTCCAATCCCTATTTTATTGGAAGGCTAGTCTAACACAAGAGTGACGCCTTAGGCCATGGAGGGTGGGGGGG
>CABEEJ010000567.1:243863-255603 GCA_901482245.1 Timema douglasi
ATTGGAAAGTTGCATGTTGCTTCGCAGATTCCTCCACAAATCTAATGTAAAGTAATCATTTCAAAAATATAATATATTGATAAGATCGGCTAACATTTTAGCATTATTATTTAAAATGTATTGTTATTATTTAAAATAGACAAAGTTAAAGAATGTATAGTTTTTAAACTATGAAGATACATATCTGATACAACAATTTTTGGGACAAGGCCGCACCGATCACCCCAGTGACCTAAAATCACAAATTCTTGTCTAGTTTTCTATAGTAATACATGTCACTTTCTATTCCAATACACCGCATCATATTCAAATACAAAAGGTACCGGAAAGGCTAACATTTTAATACATATACCCTTTTTGTTCCTTTCGAACTCGTGTTTTAGAAGACTATATTTTTAAAGTTTTGATCTAATCTGGCACTCATAGAGGATAAATGGCTTACCTTAGGCTGGGTTGATATGCATGCGTCAACTTGGTTGGTTTTGGGGTAAAGTGGTCACCTCAGGAACCGATGCTCGGTGTGTTAAAACCCGGCCGGAGTCGACGGATGTTTCTTGAGTGATAAAAATGTGTAGCACAACTTCCTTTGGAAGAAAAAGTAAAGCCAGTGACCCATATCAATTGTGGCATGTTAATTAACCATAGAGATTAAGTTAAAATACCTCCTCCAGTTAAATTGGCTAACCCTTTTGCTCTCACTCATAGAAATTTTCGTGTGCTGATTTAATCAGTCAGTCCAAAAAATCACGCTAAATAACTCAATAAATAAAATATCTACATGCATTGGGCATAACTAATAACGTATAAACCCACTTCAGTGGTCACATGGCGTCACTCTAACAATATATTAGACTGCTTATGACGGGGAGATCGAGGCTAGATTCTGGTTGGGCGTACTGAGGTTTTTTCCTAATTGGCTTTTCAATCCCTCCTCACACAAATGCGGGCACACTTCCTCCAAATTAAACCTTCCTCATCTATAATACTTAACGTAGTAGAAGAATTAGTACGTGATAATATAGCCTAATTCTAACGCTTTGTTTCAAATTCTGGACATGTCTACTGAGGGTGGTTTTTCTTAGATAACTTCTCATTCTCCTTCCACGCCAATGCGGGTATATTACCTTTAAAATGCTTTCCTTCTCATTTTTACCCAATTAGATCAATTATAATATATGCGTATAGCCCTAACAGGTAATAAAATGAGGTAATAAAAAAATAAATATAAGTCTGTTATCCCTCATTTAGTATATCATTTATTTATTAAATTGCTTCGTTGGAGTGCTAATGTTGAACTTGAAAGTCTCGGGGGCGTGTGAAATGTAGTCATTGTTGATGTTGGCCAGTGCTTGTAATACAGCCATACGAGGGGTGAAGGAGGATGATAACTTACTCAACCCCACACCACAAGACTGAAGAGTGATGACCGACCGCGTGTGCAACTAGAGAGTGAGGAGCTCATTTACCTGCGCTGCTTTATTCATACTCTAGTCCGAATGCCTGCCTGCGTGCACTTGTCATGGGGAAAAAAAAAACAGATTTTTATACTGGTCACAATAAGGTAATATATTTTACTTAAGGATATAAAAGTTTATAATTTTTTACTTTGAAAACTTGGTATGACATTACACATAATTCTAGGACATTTGCAACCTCCCACAATTGCGACCGAGCAAATTCGCGGATAGTTGCGATCGTTTGATGATGAAGGTATTTAACAAAAAAATTAATTTGGACAACTACGACCAAGTTGACTGAACTATAATTTTTCTTAATTTATTAATTTATTATCTATAAAAAGGGGTGCCACAGGCGACACCCCTCCTAGAAAAATATTACCTTTAGCTCGTTAAAAACTTCTTATATATTAGGATTTGTTTTATATTTGTACAGTATTATTGGGGATGCAATTTTATTTGTCGTATCAGGTCTTGTTTGTATTTTCTGGATTTCTTGTTTGTGGTTTATTAATGTTTGGTTTTCCTCTGCTAGTTTTTTTGTAAACTGATCATTGTGTGTAGTTGAGTGAGTGGTTGTCTCACAGTTGACACATTTCGCAGTCATGGTCTTGTCTTTTTTGGGACATTGTTTTGTGATGTAAGGTAGGAGGCATTTGACGCAGTGTGGATTGTTGCTGCAGTATTTTTTCTCGTAGTTCTCTAGTGAGCTGTTCATTGAGGAAACAGATTGCGGTGTTTACTTCCTATCAAACCATACCGGCCCTGTCTCTGATTGGTTTGCAGTGATGTACTTTGCTGTGCTTATAAGGCCAAGTGGTAGTGTGGTCCAGTAAATTTGATTTGGTGAAGTTTTGGGTGCGTTAAGTATGGCGGCTATAGAAACCGATACGGGAAAACCCACCGTGCTTTATGATGAACTTTCTTATATTCAAGTTCGTGTGAGTGACAAAACCGGCGATATGACGTGGCTCTGTCTGCAAGAGAAAATGAAACATTTCAAAGGCAGGTTGGTCAGTGGTAGCGACAATCGGGTCATAAGAGTGTAAGACCACGTATATTTTCCAGATGTTACTAGTTTGGTAGTCAATAAATCGGTTTTCAGAGCCAAAAATATAATTATAGAGGAAACTACGCCTATTGCTAGAATCTATTCCAAAAAACTAGGAACTCCTTACGACTGGGGCTACGATTTTGTAAATGAATTGCCACAGATATTGTTGGCCAAACGAACTCTCAGCCGTCACAGGAATCAGGCCCAAGGCAAACAAACAGAACTAATCATGAGGCGATAAATAATACTGGAATAAGAAATTTTGGAACTGAGTGCTGTACTAACTTCCTTTTGTTGGATGATGAGATCCAGGACAAAATTATCGTATTTGAGGTAAGCGAGGGAAAATAAAGCTTAAAACACCAGGACCACTTCTTCATGGATGGAGCATTCAGGAGCTGCAGTAAACAATTTCCAAAAGTGTTCGCCATTCATGCTGATTTTGGAAGCACTTCAGATGAAACAAACGTCTTTGCAGTTGCTTTTGCTTTTCTACCGATCAACCCCGTTAAAGTCAACATAGACTTGGAAGCAGTATCAATTTCAGCCTTAAAAGAAGTTTTTCCATTTGTGGAAATTAATTGCTGTTTCTTTCATACGAAGAAGTGCTTGTGGATGTGCGAAGATCAATTGTTGCTAAACGTGAGGACATTGATGAAGATTTGATGTTCATTCATTGCGAGGCTACCCCTAACTACAAATTACAAGACTTTGTCAACTACTTCGTAGTGCAGTGTTTGGAAAATGAACTCATCCCATTTGAAATGTGAACTTGCTATCCGAGACGCCACCGGATTAACAATGCAGTAGAGGGATGGAATAAAAAGATAAATGGCTGGCCTATAAAAATCTATGAAAGGATCGCAAAATGTATGAAAAAATGAGGTGTGGCTGTGTCATGGACACGGCCGTGTGTTGTACGTGAATACGTTTATGTAACGGGTTATATATATTTTTAAATAAAATATTTTTATTTATGTATTTAGTATAAAAGCAAGGAAACAAATAATTATTGTGTTACAATATAACTTTATTAATTATAGGTCTGTGATACGAAAAGTACGACACAAATGGCATACAAGATACATCGAGATTTCTGGTAAACGTTAAATCAATACAGGTATTACCTAACGTTGTTGGAGAAGTTTCAATATTTTGACATTTTGACGACAGCTGACGATTAAAACTTAAACGAACATCGTAGCTTCTCCGAGTCAAAAGTTATACTAATTGCAAATCTCGATACGCAGCAAAATAACCTCAAAATGGCGGCGCTTCCCCCTCCACCGCGCGCGATGCGTCACTGTTCTCGCGTATCGTAATGCATTCTTTGATCCCTTAGCTATCCAGTGGTATAATTTAATTTTGGATGTAGAGGATAGATTCGAAACTACAACGCCAAACTGCATCCCCCTATTTTGTTATCATTAGATTTTTTGTATTGCCCCCGTATGGTAACAAATTTAAAGACGTATTCACGTCAAAAATATAAAGAAACAGGTGACTTTAGAAAGTGTCTACTGGGATTATCCTACGTTCAGAAACTCGAATAAACAACATAGGTCAAGAGTGATGACGCATTGTAATGCTTAAAAATAAAAAGAGTAAACACGACTATTGACGAAGTGAAACACAACATTGATTTTAAAAGCGCCAAAGTAGAATACTACCTTGCCAGTCTCAAGTCTGGAAAACGTGTGAGAGGAATCAGTGGTATATTTGAAAATAAGCTGAAGATACCAGACCCATCAAATTGAAGACCTTCCCCTCACCACTGTTAGTGGAAGAGAAGAAAAAAAATATTATCGCAATTGTCCCTTAGGATTTGACCTTTAAACTGTGTTGCTCGCAATTTGTCCACATTCGCAATTGTCCGGATAACTTACACATAGGCATCACTAGCTCTTAATTATTGGGAAAGGGGAGGAGTAATAATGTGAACCCATTTTCACTATAATATAGAAAATAATAATACTGTATGCCAAATAAATGGTACGAACTATACATTAACGGAAATAATTGTATAAATTATAAAAAATATTACCTTAATTTTTGATTCAAACGTTTATTTTAAATTTTCTGAATAAAAACATTCATCAGTTATTTTGCATTATTAGGATTGTCACATTTGAGCATATTATTGAGGAGGGGGAGCTTGTCCCTCCATCCTCTCCTCTAATGACGCCCGTGATTATAGAAAAAAAAGGCAGCCAAGGAAGAGCATGGGTCAAGCACTATAATGATTGTATTTAGTGATGTAATTTGTAATAGGTTAAAAAATTTAATCCATTCAATAAAACAGTAGCTGTTTATAGAGTGCACTACCTGTCATCAAATAAAATGATTAGTATACTACATTCTTGTATTCATACGTCAGGTCATGAGATCTTCCGATGTTAATTGCAATATATATTATCGATACCTATAAAATTAAAAAAATAATATAGTGGAATTTAATCAATTTTGGCCGCAAAAAAAATGTGTGTATCTAGTAAAAGACCCTTCTTAGGAACAAATTACTGCATTTATGTGACTATCTTTTATTTATTTAGCACCACGTTTTACTATCCATTCGGGTTATACGCTTAAGTGCTAATTACGCTAATGGGTTAGGAATTAAGAAAGTTGAATTTAAAGGAAGTGAATCCGCATTTACATGGAGGTAGAGTTAAAAACCATTTAGGAAAAATCACCCCAGTTCACCCGACCAAGATTAGAACCTCAAACTTCCCGTACTCGGAAGTGTAACTCAACACGAAACAAGCACGTTAGCAAATTACACCACCGAGGCGGCCTATGTGATTGTAATCAAGTTTTATTTTCACTTATTATAGTTAAACTACATAAAAATATGGCTGATGACTATTTATCTTCTTGCTTTATAAGATTCTAAGGGTGACCTGGTGGTCTAGGGGTAAGGTGTCAGACTTCTATGCTGGCGGCCGGGGTTCAATCCTCGGTCCCGGCACAGATTTATCTGATTACCAAACCCTTCCTTCACCTCTGACAAGACATCTTGTGAATGTGGGGAATGCCAGGCCTCCACCGTGGTTCGGATCCCACATTAAACTGTAGGTCCTCCATTTCATCTCACAATCACCCTACCATTACACATTAGCGTAAGTGCGTATAACCCAAACGGGTAGAAATATGTGGTGCTAATAATAATAATAATAATAATAATAATAATATAAGATTTAAACATCAACAAATAAATAATTCTTCATGATTAAAATCCAAAACATTATGACATTATGTTTCCAATATGTTGATTTTGTGACGTTAAAAATATTGCGCTTTTGAGGTGAAAGTCAAAACAATGTTTCTGATATCATTGCTTATCATGCTTAGAATTTTTAAAGTCACACTCAAGTAAATCTTTGTTTAAATGAATTAATTGTTAATTCAACAATTGGCTTACACATAGTCCATGTATTGGTTTACTCAAATAACAGATTATCAAATTCACAAACGTTTATATGGTTAGAAGTAGGTATTTAAAAATTGGTTTCATATCTCAACGCTAGAAAGCACGGCGAAAGTTTGACTGAAGAATACAAAAGGTTATATTTACCCTCTCATGCATAATCTCCATTTGGATGAGATTGTAACATTACAAGCTTCGTATTGTACAATTACTACCCCACCCAACCAAGTATTACACGTTCAGTCGCTTAAAGCATACTACCCGCTCCCAAAAAACCTCGACGTATCCTACAATAGTAAACTTCACTATTGTAGCCTAAGGTAGCCCCAACAATCATACATCAAATTAGCGATCTTAAATATTCATTATCAACTGTCTACTTAAAATACTGTTTCTCACGTACCTTCTGATCTTCAAGCTGGCCTCACTACATTACTACCAATTCAAAACCACCAATGTAGAAGAGTGGGGCGACAACGACTTGAGAAGTCCGTATTCGAAGATCTATCCGGCCCGAAAATAACATTAACACTGGGCGATGTTTTCCATGAGTTCAGGCGTCAAATCAACAAGCCCTGTATTGCCCCCCTGGCGGAGGGATAAGGAATCCCTCGCCGGACATCGGATGTTTCCTACATCGGTCAAAGAGATGGACTATGAAAAATCATAAACAACTGCATTGAGACGATAGACATCCAATCAGCGACCAGGAAGACTTGTGAAACTACACCATGATGACGAAATGAATTGTTACTGCGTGATTGACTAGATATGTGAAAACCGCCCCCCCGCTCCCTTTTTCTTGTTTTCTAGACACAATATGTAGGTGAATGTAAATTGTATTAGATATAGCATTATGAAAGAGCTTTTGGGATAGAGCAGACGATGTATCGAGGTCATGGAGGAGGGATCTGGGAAAACATTACGTTTGATATAAATTAATTTATGTTTTTAAAACAGACTATTTTATTGGGGTCATGGATGAGGGACCAATGGAGTAAATTAATTAAATGTTTGAGTCAACGCCATGGAGAAATCGCGTCTGACATTATATATTTTTATTTTATATAACAAACCTTGTTTTGGGGTCATGTAGGTCAAACTTATAATGTAAACAGTCAAATCTTTGAGTTAACGCAATAGATATATTTCGTTCGGTATATGTTAGTTTAATATGTAGAACTGACCTTGTATTAGCGTCTTGTGAGATAGACCTGTTTTCTCTTAATTGTAAATAGTCATAACACAAGCAGCAGTAATGGAGAAATTACGTTTCATATAACTGTCCGGGGTGTTAGAGAACATATATAGATAATATGGAAATATCAAGAATGTCATTTTTAGTTATTTCCTTATAGTTCTATAACCATTTTGCGTAACATTTTTAGTTAAAGTAAACTATTATGTGGCGACGCAACTTATTGCGTTTGATTCTCTACTTCATGGATTACATCCATGAATTATCCTTGTGACTAATGCAAACTTTGAATTGAAGTAATTAGAAGGACACGAGATGTCACACAGTATTCTTGTACAGTAAATCCGATACACTCATTCATGGGTATCAATCGGCTTATTTATATTTATACTAATTTTTGTGTAACAATTTATGAAAGACTTTAAGTCCTGTTATTGTGAAGGTACAGCGTATGATGCAATGTTTTCTTTTACAGTAGTAGCTATTGGAAGTTTTTGAATTAAGGCCACACTTTCCTTTGTTTGTTTTCTGCTTTGAGCAAATTAAAGTATTCTTAATATTAAACACTGCTCTTTTATCTGTTGTCATTTATAAATGTACGTTACATCCTTCCTAGCCTGTAGTTTTAGGTGCCTCACCTATAGGATCGGCGGGGGCAGTAATAAGAGGGGACAGAAAAACTAAAAATTTATCGACTATAGTGAATCATTTTCCATAATATGGAAGAGACTAAACATTATATTGGAGAGATATTTGGTTTTAATTAAAAAGTATCTGTTTTATGCTCTAGATTGACGTCTTCTTGATCCGCGAAGGCACCTGTATTCAAAGCACAGTAATTCTAAATTGGGATTGTGTTAAAAATAATTATATATTCAGACTAAAAAAAAACTATATTAATATCAAAAAAATCATTAACATTATTGGAATTTAATTTTTTGTTATAGATACAATTTGTGATAATTAAATAATATTTAATTTGACGCATGGACACATGGATGTAAGTTTAGTAAACTTGTAGTCTTAAATATCATCTTGTCTCACTTTAACTACATATATATATTAATATTCTAATTTGACGTGAGAATGAATGAACGTAGGTTTAGTAAACTTGTTTGTAGCTTTAAATACAGTCCTGCCCCTCTTGTCTTTCATCTATAAAAGATGAATTTATATTTCATATCTATTTTGAATTTGAAAAGTGAAACTTTGTAGTTTTTGATGTTTGAAAGTTAAATCAAGGCACAGAGTTATCCATTCCTATTCTGTAGCACCAAATCTTACTCACCCTTTTGGGCTATATGCGTATTTACAATAATAGTGTAGGAATTAGATAGGTATATAGATGACGAGTAAGCGTACCATCATTTGCGTGGAAAAAGCATTGCCATACTTTTAGGAAATAAAGCTCAGTTTACACAACCAGGATTCGAAACACAGAAACATCTTACACTTACCACCATGTCATCAGCTTTCACAATTTTTTTTCAATAATTATTAAAATAATTGTTGAAACTATGCTAGTTTATAGAAATACGTGTATCTTTCAGCACTGTTAGGCACGGGGCACACGGGAAAAAACGTCAGTATCGTCTAGTATTTTTATTCAGTGATGGAAGTCCAGGATTTTTGTTACAGCTAGCTATAATGAGATTTTTTTGACAAATTAATATTATACTCTTCCCCTACGCAATTGTATGTTTTATTATATTTCTTTCATCACCGCGTTCTACTACCTGTTCAGGTTAAAGGCATAATATATATTAAATATTATAATGGAGTATGGATGAGGAAGGAAGCATTTTAGAGGTAATCTACCCCCATTTGCGTGGAAAGAGTGTTGGAAAGCATTTAAGATAAACCACCCTCAGTAGGCCTGACAAAGATTTGAACCCTTATCTCCCATTTAGGTATATACCTACATTTTTACTGTCAGAAGTGACAGCTGCTAAACACACGTACTGTACAGTACGTATATATGGACCAATTCTACAGCCCAAACAATTGCAATAAATCCATTCCATTGTTTTTGTGTTCGCCTTGTTTATTATGAGAATAAAATCTCATTGAAAGTAATCTTAACTAGATAAAACGGTGACCTGGCGGTCTAGGGGTAAGGTGTCAGACTTCTATGCTGGCGGCCGGGGTTCGATCCTCGGTCCCGGCAAAGATTTATCTGATTACCAAATTCCTTCCTTCACCTCTGACAAGACATCTTATGAATGTGAGGAATGCCAGGCCTCCACCGTGGTTCGGATTCCACGTTAAACTGTAGGTCCTTCATTTCATTTCACAACCACCCTACCATTACACATTAGCGTAGGTGCGTATAACCTGAACGGGTAGTAAGACGCGGTGCTAATAATAATAATAACTAGATACACATTTTTTTTCTCACAAATGTAGTTCCAGACTCTAAAAAATTTCACAAGATAGTTTTGCAGTTTTGGTTCGGCCAAGTAGTTTACTCTTGTGGTTGGTGATGTTGTAAATGATAGTTGCTAATTAACCCTCCACTGCTCCCCACAAAAACAAATGAACCTATTCATCTGTCTCCCCCAACGAAACCAAATGAAAGCCACCATTGAATCTAATTGGCAAAGGCGTGTAAGTGAGAATTTACCCGACAGCGATGTCAGCTTTGGGGACAAATTGAAGTCACGTGACGCACCAGGAGTCCTCTCGTTGGCGGTACCAAGCAGCGCACGCCACTTGATGGGACTTATCATAAATCAAACATTATTTTGACAAGACCCTTCTCTCTTCGCCACCACTTTATCCAAGTAGTACTCTTCTTCTTTTAGACTGCTAGAGTCTATTTTTTAATAGTCTTTTTGGTATGGTTTTATTTTTGTTAGTATTCATTCGATTAAGACGACTGGGCTATTAGTGCTTGGGATCTCCTGATAATAGGGACAGAGATTTACCAAAATGGCATGTTTAATCATATAATTTTGTATTCCTCATAAATACCTAAGATAGAATTAATATTTAGCACCGCGTCTTACTACCCGTTCGGGCGATACGCTTTAAGTACTAATTACGCTAATGGATTAGGAATTGGGGAGGTTGAATTAGAGGAAGTGAACCCGCATTTGCGTGGAGGGAGAGTGGAAAACCATTTAGGAAAAACCACCCCCAGTTCACCCGACCGAGATTCGAACCTCGATCTCCCCGTCCTCAGCAGTCGAGCTCAACACGACGAGCGCGTTAGCCAACTACGCCACCGAGGCGGGTTCTAGGATAGAAGATTACTGGAGTAATTCATTACTCCTATAACCCTCAAATAGGATAAAATAATCTTTAAATTGGCTAGAGGAAAATTTTAAGTCAAAACAATGCCTAGATTTTTCTTTTGGGGGACTTCACCATGAACTATCGGAAGTAGAATATTCCCCAAAATAAATTTGTATGTACGGCCCTCAATATGAATTTTTTATGTGTAAAGCAATAATTACTTGAATAAGCCTTTCAAAAAAATGTATTTAAAAAACTATTATAGAACATTTTAAACTATATTTTTGATGTACCTCAAAGCCTTTAAATTATTAATATTAATTTTTTGTGTTTAACATGGAATTTAATATCAACGCGTTATATCAACATATGACCAACTAAATAGATCAATTCTAGAAAAGATTCAAGACCCACCCATTTCCCCAGATTTTAATTAATCATTAAGAAATTAGAAGTAATTTGTGGTGACTATTTTGGATATGCCTGAAATCAAACCCAGAACCTTAGATTATTAGATAGACGCGCTGATGACTGAGTTAAGACCAAAGAAAGGTTATATAAAGTAAGTAATAGTAATAATAATAATATTTAGCACCGCGTCTTACTACCCGTTCGTGTTATACGCTTTAAGTACTAATTACGCTAATGGGTTAGGAATTGGGAAGTTTGAATTAGAGGAGGCGAATCCGCATTTGCGTGGAGAGAAAGTGGAAAACCATTTAGGAAAAACCACCCCCAGTTCACCCGACCGAGATTCGAACCTCGATCTCCCACGTCCTCAGCAGTCGAGCTCAACACGTCAAGCGCGTTAGACAACTACGCCACCGAGGCGGGATATAAAGTAAGCACTACAAATGAGTTTTTCAAATCAAACGGGGATACATTTGTATTCTAATATACCTATTTTCTTTTTTCTTTTTAACTAATAGGTCTAATCTTTATCAACGTTGAACTTATCTCTATAGGAAAACACAGCTTTAAGAGTTCTAGTAAAAATAATAATTGCAGCATATCAATGCTCCATTTTATAAATGCCAAACATGAAATAAATAACTATATAAATCTAAGGCGTCACTGTCACAACACATTTATTGAAATACAGGTGACGAGAGATGAGTATTCTAATTCTTTTTTTTGTGTACTAAGGGCTGTTTTTACTGGAAGGTTTTACACTATCTTTACAGACAAATAAGGTTACATTTACTTTAAATAATACCTTTCTCATCCCTACTCAATTAGTATAATTATATGGTTAGCCCGAGTTGGTGGCAAGATATGGTGCTTGTGCTGGCGGCCGGGGTTCAATCCTCGGTCCCGGCACAGATTTATCTGATTACCAAACCCTTCCTTCACCTCTGACAAGACAT
>CABEEJ010000568.1:0-11286 GCA_901482245.1 Timema douglasi
TTTCAATTTTCAGAATATGATATCTAAAAGGTGAATGCCTCACTAAAATGCATTAACAATAGTTTCGGCTATTTGTTTCATTAATACATATATTAGTTGTGTTTAATAACTTTGATAAATAAGTAAATAAAAGTTTAACATACACAAAAGTGCACTAGTGAGAATTTGTGTGACTACAGAGAAAATAGAATAGGAGAAGAGCAGTTAAAATTAAAAAGTAAATTGTCATATATCCAAATTGCCTTTGAAACCATTATATTTTAATGTTCCCATAAATGTTTATAGAAGGTGATTATGAATTAACGTGCCAAAATGAAACAGGTGGTGCTCTAACAACTATATTGGTATGAGGTGATGGTCGGCGATGTCCCCGTAAATTAATGCACTATCTGCTAAGGTGATGCCTGTTGGGAAACACTGAAAACCGTTCTACTGAAAGGGTTTAACAACAAACTTCTGCGTAAACAAGCAGCATGTCAGCTACCTCCCTGAAAGTGTAATCTTGCATCTCTGTTCCACTCTTGCATGGCATGATCTTGTTGCCTGTGTAGCGGGGTACCTCGGTGATCATGGGTTCCTTATACCAAGAGTTATAATAGCACCATCTCTCACTCATTTAATTTTGGTAGACTAATTCAAAACAACGCTGCATACAAACGAGATGCATTTGAAAGCTTGGGGATGACATTAGGTATGGTTTACCACTTACTTCCAGTAATAGAGGTCCTATGACGTCGTTGGCTAGGATGGTTGGTTTGGAGGAAGAAACTTCACCTTGTTGAACTGCATCACTGCTAGTGCCCTCCTGCTGTTTGATGTGGCGGATCTACATTATAAATACATACCTTAATACACAAAAGGGCAAAAAGATCTCAATATTTTATTAGGATAAAGTTTAAATGTGTGTTTTAGTAATGAAAATTGAAAAAATTGATTAAACCTTATCTTTTGACAATTACAAACTTAAAACAATATAATTTACTTATATATTTTGAAAGTTTTAATGTACTTTTAAGAGAGAAATAAAAAAATAATAATCAGAATTTCAAATATGATTTGAATGCTTAACTGTTGTTTGTCATCAAGAGTATACTTCTGTTAATAAAGTTGTATTTAATTATCCAAGTGAAACTTTAACATTGGTGTATTTTAATCTCCACTCTTAGTAGTTAATGCACCAGTCTAGGATTCAAACCATGACCTAACCCTCAAAGTTATAGAGAGATTAACTTTTAATTTGTTTGTACACTGTAAGAATTTTACATGTATATAAAAATTAGCTCAACTTATTTAAATTACTTACCTGGTTGACAGTTTCTTGGAGGATGGCGCACTTATCGGGTTTGACGGAGCGAGAGCTCATGTCAACAAAGCTGGCAGAAATCAGCTCAGCCAACTCTTCAATGTATATGTTCTCCTGCTCTCTTCGCCGTTTCTCATTAAGGCACTTGTTGCTATAACAAATAAAATTGCTCTAATAAATATTTACATAATTTAGATTTGACCAAATATTGTGAAACTAATTATTCAATGAATAGCTGAAACTTTACAAATCATATTGTTTTGTTAATTATATTATAAAATAATTGGAATGAAGATTTTGTAGAAAGCTGTTAAAGGAGACTGAAAAATATTTATTTTTTTACTTCTTTCAATGAACACAACTGTAATGAATGATATGTCCTTTAACAAATAATGGTCGAATGTGGTACCGAGGCTACTTATGTTTTCTAATAATAACATGAGATGAAAATAAGTTTTAATAGTAGTAACATAAAATAAATAATTTATGGCTCACATGTAAAAAAAAATTGTGAAAAAGAAATGTTCTGTTTCCAAGCATACTTTGATTCATTCACAGTATTGTGGCATCATCCTAAACACTTTGTAGATAATTACTATTGTGGATCAAGGGTTAATAACCTTTTACTCTTTTGTTTTCATCAGATAATATAAAGGGTAAAATGTGGTACATTATGTTGTCAATGTTTTATTTGGTGCTGCTGTCTGGTTGGTCGGTTAAAAAAAGTTTAGTAAAATAGCAGCAAAAATATTGAAAATCTTTAGAGTGAAATGTGAGCTTCTGTAAAAAGCATAAATAACTTCAACAAAAGGTTATATAAAGTTCATGCAGCTAAAACAAACTTTTTTTGTAGAGTTAATTTTAATCAATATATCATAAATTGCACAATATATTATATAAATACATATTACGTATGTAAATATTATCATAAAATACAAGAATCTTCTTCTAGTACAGTATATAGCAAATAGGTAAAATAATCTAATGTTCAAAGAAAATGCACTAACATACAGGAAGTTGAAACATTAGCAACAATGGCATGTGCCAACGCGTCATGTCTAGCTCAGCACATTCTTTAACTAGTTTACTAAACCAACTAAACATGTACTGATACACTTTATGTATGGCAACATTTTGTTCAACTTTACACACATGCTACTGCAGAGATAAATTACATATTGAATAGGTGTCTTAGAATATAATAATAACTTAATTGTTAAAGACACAAAAAATGTGTTCACTAATTCTAATTAAGCTATTAAAAATAGCACCTACTTAATACTTGTTTTGGATGAAAATATAATCACTTACTGGCAATAAATGTGGGTGGATACAAAATTTCTCCATTCACACTTAAAATAAATAAGCATAGGGCCTATAGATAGATATCCTTAGGAATTATCTATAGTCTAATGAAAATAGATATGCAACCAAAATGTATATTTATTTAATTTGGGAAGCTTTTAAAATGTGTTTCTGAAGTCTGGATTTGAACAAAGATCAGTGAAACTATATTTTAACAATTACAACCAAACTGAAATAAAATTATTTAAAAATGAGAAAAACAAAACAAAAAACCCAGTTAAACTTATAACATTATTATTATTATTATTAGCACCGCGTCTTACTACCCGTTCGTGTTATACGCACTTACGCTAATGTGTAATGATAGGATGATTGTGAGATGAAATGAAGGACATACAGTTTAACGTGGAATCCGAACCACGGCGGAGGTCTGGCATTCCCCACATTCACAAGATGTCTTGTAAGAGGTGAAGGAAGGGTTTGGTAATCAGATAAATCTTTGCCGGGACCGAGGATTGAACCCCAGCCGCCAGCACAGAAGTCTGACACTTTACCCCTAGACCGCCAGGTCACCAGCTTATAACAATTTATTTAGGTATTCAAGTGAAGAATGCAGAAGGCATTTTCTGGTTTGAGCATTTAATATCTTATTTCAGTTATTTGGTTGTGAGCTTGACTCTTAAAAAGTGTCAACTTCTGTGGGTAGAGGGTTTCTGTCATGTGGTCTGCATAGCCAATCCTCAAGCCGTCAATTTCTGTTTTCTAGACCACAGCCACTAGATTTTCATTCAAGTAGAGAAGTGAGTAACTAAGTCAGTGGATACAATTTTATAGTACTTTTAAATAAAAGGGCATTTATGTGTGCTTTCATTTTAACAATAAAATTACTTAAGTTAATTGAGACAATAGAGTATAATCTTAACATATCAACCAAATGTTCAACTGGTAAGCGACTCCATTTAAAAAATTTGCAAAAATAAAATCTCATTGTTATCAATACAGATTGAGTATTTGCGAGTCAGTTATTTATATAAACAAATATGATAAAATCTTTATGGTTTTCTTTCAGCGATTATGTTCCTAGCTATCCATATGTAGAGTGAAGCCACTTTATTGATATATTTTGAAGTTATACTGGTATCTAATAGGACTGGTGATGATTTTGACAGTCTTGCAGAGGGGTACGGGGACATGTTGGGCAATCCATTGGCGGGGTCCTGTAGTATTAAAAGTTAAGAATCCCCGAACTAGATAATATATATTACTTGTTGGTGATTTAGCGTGTCGAGATGATAATTGTCTGAAAATATCAATATAATGTGAAACATATTCCATACGGGGAAAACCACAAACATTCCTGTATTTTTTGACAACCTAAATCAAATTTGGGATATGCATAATTTTATGTAATTAGCATAGCTTAGTCTCGATTCAATGCCATAAATAAAACATGCTAGTGCATTGATCATTATTACATCTAAAATGTAAGCCCTCAAATTCAGGCAAATTACATTTAAAATTTCAAAAAAGATTGGCCCTCTCTTTCAACATTGAAAAACCAATCAAAGGTGGAGTCACATGGAAACAACTCTTTTCGACTCTCAAGCCTATACAAATTAAATTCTTACATTCTTAATAAAAGCATCACTTTGTAACAGTCAGTAAAATTAATAGTTGATGGTGAGCAGAGTGCTATTTTTTATAAGCTGCAAATAAAATAAGGGATTTTTGACATGTAGGCCTATATATCTCCTAGTTAGAAAAATATATTAATATTAATCATTTACGCACAACACCCAACCGAGATCATCAACTTAAGTTTATAATAAAGAGACTGCAAATAAAAATTTATTTTTAAATTAATAATTGCTTTGTTAACATTATGCTCTGATGCAATTATAAAAACCAGTGAATACTTACATTTGAGATTGTGGTTTTGTATCAGTTTTTTTCCGTTTCTTGTTGACTCCCCCAGAGATGGCAGTGCTCATCTTGACCCACAGAGGGTCCTGGAGGTCACATGGGCCAAACCTGTCAACAAACAAAATATTGCATTACTATAATAAAAGGAGAGAGAAAAAAACTTATTATTTTAGCCACTCTAGTTAAGTTAATTTTTTAGTGTGTAAATAAAAATGTTTTTTCTAGATATTAATAATTGTGTATTCATGACACCAATAAAAAGTGTAGGGACAGTGAATTAAAATAAAATGAGAAATCTACAATGGGGAACAGGGTCAAGTGGGTAGTGGACATTGGGTGGTAGTACAGGACTACAAGGGGAGCCTTTATTACCCATTCCTCCCTCGATGATGAAAATCATGTGATAGGAAAGAAATAGTGATAGTAGAAACTAAGGTGGTGAGAATATAAAATCTCTTTGCAAAAATATTGGGTATATGACACGGAGTCAAGCGAGACCTGGTTAAATGTGAGTGTTGAATAGCTACTTCATGTTTAAATATTCTATGTTATGTCTTTGGATTGTCTGCTCTTTTTGTTTTGATCTCCTATGTCTTGTAACTGAAGTGTTTTGTTTATTATCACCTGTGTGTTCAATTGTTTTGTTTTGGTGGTGCTTTGTATTGTGTGGATGAAGGTGAAAAATGTAATGTGTTTTAGTATAGCCCTCCCTCTTTCTCACAATATTAAATATGTGTTATGTTTTAAATAGGTAAACATGTGTACTTAATTGTTTTTAGCCAAGGTAGCTTGATTAGCACTTGGTTATCAACAATAAACCAACACCTCAGTACTATTGAAAAACTCCCTCCAATGAATTATGTTCAAATTCAAACAGTCTATTTATTTCAAAAGGAAAATCATATCAAGTCATTAGAATTTAGTATTTAACACGGAAAAGTTTCTTGACTATGACCTTAAGGAATGGGATGAATATATATATATATATATATATAAATTTCCGATAATATTTTTTTGTTAGTATATCTCATGGTCATAAAGTTAATAGGAATGAAGATATTATCGAAAATCAATTGAAAAAAACTGCCTGTGCCTGATTAAGTGTGTGAGGGAATGTGTGTAAGAATAAGAATGTGTGTGAAATTTTGTGAAAGAGACTGTGAGAGGTGTTGTGTGAAAGAGAGATAAAATATGAGAGCGTGTAAGAGAGACTTTGACAGAAAAAATTAGAGAAAGAGAAATTTTTTAGAGAATTTTAAGTTAAAGAGAGTTAGAGAGAAAGATTAAGACAGTATAATAGAAAGAGATATTTTGAGAAAGAGAGTGTGTCTGAGAAAGAATTTGAGAGAGAGGGTGAGTGAGTCTGAGAAAGAATTTGAGAGAGAGGGTGAGTGAGTCTGAGAAAGAATTTGAGAGAGAGGGTGAGTGAGCCTGAGAAAGAATTTGAGACAGAGAAAGAGTTTGAGACAAATAAGTTGTTTAAGAGAGAGGGAGAATGTGAGTCGGTGAGAGAAAGTTTGAGAGGAAGGAATAATTTGATAGAAAGAGTTTGTGAGAAAGAGAGTGTGTTTAAAGATAGTTTAGTAACGAGTGTTATAAATATAATGTGTGAAAGATTGTTTAATAGTGAGTTTAAGTGGAGAGTGTGTGTCAGACAGGCAAAAAGTCTTAGTCAAAATGAGAGAATATGTGTGAAAGAGTGAGTGAGAAAGTGTGTGTGAGAGAGAGAGAAAGAGAGAGAGAGAGAGAGAGAGTGTGTGTGTGTGTGTGTGTGTGTGTGAGGGAGAGTGTGTCAGAGAGAGAGAGAAAGAAAGAATGAGAAAAGATAGATGTGGTACACAAAACATTACTTTGAATTATCATTCCCTTAAAATTATGTGGTAGTATGGAAACTTAACTGAACTTACTGTATTTGTATTGTGTTACTGTTTGATAAATATAATATCTAAGCCCATTATTTGAAAAACATTAACGCCAAAACCCATATTTAAATAATTAAAATGGCTATTTTTAAACATATCTCAATACCAATTTTATTATTTTTGATCTTATGTATAATACATGTTAAACATATTTAAACATCAATGTATAGTTTATATATTTTTATAGTTCATGCAAACAGTCACATGTACTGAAAAGAAGCAAGCTCGGCTAAGCCACGATCCGACGTTACAGCAGCGCGGCACTAGGGTAGAGCTGAATAAGACCGGTATAGGGAACGACCCTACCTTGTACTTAAGAAACCTCAGTGATCTCTATATTATACTGGATGGACATACATCCTTGCAACGAACCAAATCGTGACAAAGCTTAAGTTTGTCGTCTGCTTGGTTGCGAGGGAACAGATTTAACTGTTTCTTTCACCGTTCTTATGCAAAAACGTGTTTCTGGCGAGTAAAAGTATTATTGTTTGAAAAGAGTTAAGTATTATAACTCATTTGGCTGAAGACGCATTTGCGTTAAAGGATATACAATGCAGTTTTAAAGTTAATATCGTACAAATACGAATAAAATAATTCATATAGTAAAATATGTTGCTATCGTTCATGTTGTTTACATTATGCCAAAACTATGATACATTTTAAGTTGGCTATTAGCTTATTTATAGGTTTCGGAAACAATATTATAATATTGAAAGACCAATAACTATAATGAAAAAAGGGAGCTTAAAACTTAATTACATTTGTTTGAATAACAAACTTTGTGTAGTAGTTTACATTCAAACTATCATTAAGGGTGTAGGTTTGTAGGAAATATTACTATATTACAATATCTTTAAAGATGGCTATTAGCTTGTTATAATATATTGCTTTCAGAAGCCATATTATATTTAATGTTCGATAACTTTAATGAAATAAAGTACCTTAACACCTAATTACATGTGGTTGAATAACAAGATTAGTGTTGAGGTTCAAACGCTCATTTAGGTTATAGGCTTGTAGGAAGTATTACTATATTAGCCTACATCGACCTATTTAAAGAAACAAGTCATGACTGTTGCAACTTATTATCGTCTTCAAACCTTATATTAACGCATTTATTTCATTTAACTTATCTTGACATATCTCCTTCATTCATACAAATTAGCGAATTATGCAAAAATTCCACATTAGCTTGTATGTATGTACGAGAGAAAAAGATACCCGAAAGTTTTCTTCTCTCTTACACAATGGTGCGCAGACGACAGCTCGAAAATTTCAGCCACAGATGTCCATCCAGTTATATAATAGAGATTAATGAGTTATAGAGAGATCACTGTGTGACCTTATGTATAAGGACCCATCAAGATAACCAAATAAATCTTAAAATTTGAAACTTTTCAGTGTGAGTTGGAGAAATGCCGGGGTGGAGGAGAATGGGTTGCTCAATATTTCCAATATTATTACATTCAATTACCTCTCTGTGTGGTAAAGAACTTAAATTCGTTAAGCAGGTATGGAACCAAAACAAATAAACATTTAAATAATAATAGTTTAAAATGACATCATGGAAAATAGTGGTGATGGACTATCATAGAAAAAAAAGTTGAGATGAGATATAAAATTTTAAAAAATCAGGTAAGTAGAGATAAATCAAACTCCAAATAGCAAAAATATTAGACTTTAAATGGGTTGGGGGATGGGGAGGCTCTAAATCCACAAAAGAAATAGAAACAACATCTCAATGCAATGTGATATAAGATTGAAATTTGGCAGGCCGGTAAACGCACACTTCCAAATAAATACCGAGTGTGAACATTTAAAATGGAACTCCATGAATTTAAGGTGCGGCAGAACGGAGCACAAGTATTGGTATTTTTACAGTTTTTTTATTTTTTTTATTTACATTTGACAAAATATATCAAATATTTTTCCAGTAGCAACAAAGAGTTTGGTTTTCTGCACATGCTAGTATCAACAGATCTAGAATATCTGTCATAACTTTTCCTCTTTATTTAAAAAGTTTTGACAAAATTTCTGGACATCCTTGACAAATATTCCACATCTATTGATATTAGCTTTGCAGAAAACTAAACTCTATGTTGCTACTAGAGAAATATTTTATTTATTTTGGACAAACAAATGTAATGATAAAAAAAAACTGTAAAATTACTCGCGCTCCATTCTGCCGCACCTTAACGGGGGAGGGAAAAATTTATAAAACAACTTTTAGATGTAGTAAAATTGAAATTTGGCTGGCAGGTAGAAGTACAGCTAATAGATGACTAAATAAGTCTTACAACTATTAAATGGTTAAATGGGAGTAAGAGAAATGATTATGGGGAAAAGGGGGGGTCGGGTGTGGGGGTTAATGAGGGTTTCTCAAACTGCGAGGCGAGAGGGTATCTCAGGTGAGATGCAGCATCGTTTTATCTGTGAACCAGTTGTTCACTTCCTTAGACTTGCTACATTCTGATTTGATTGTAAAAAAAAAAAAATTCTGTTTGACTTGTGAAGCAATAAATTTAAATTGTATGAAAGTAATTTCTCAACAAGTATGATAATTTGAATTACAAAAATCGACTAGCAGTTGAAATATGCCTTCCTTTGTGTGTTATATAAACAGAAGCTGACATGAACGATCTCTGTGATAGAAAAAAAAACTCATTCTTTCAAATGACAAGTACATATTTCTCATGAATAATATTTACGCCATAAAATGGTAAAACAAACGTGATATTTTATGAATATTTTCGAAGCATTACAATTCTTAATAAATTTCTACAAAGTTCCTATCAGAAAATAAAGAAATCAATGAAATAATTAATACCTCATTTTTGTATTTTAACGTAAACATCTTGTGAATGTGAGGAATACCAGGCCTCCACCGTGGTTCGGATTCCAAGTTAAACTGTAGGTCCTTCATTTCATCTCACAATCACCCTACCATTACACATTAGCGTAAGTGCGTATAACCCGAACGGGTAGTAAGACGCGGTACTAATAATAATAATAATAATAATAATAATAATAATAATTTAACGTAAACAAAAGTTTTTTTTATTTTAAGAAAGAGAGGCTTAACAATTACTTTTAATGTTCATGTAAGGTTCAAGTGCATAGATTTTGAAAAAACCTTATTTAGATTATTCGCTAGAAATGAGTTAATTTACCCAACTTAATGTGAGCGAAGCCGTGGGCAAACTCGAATGAGTTAATATAATTGTAAAACAATGAATCATTGATTAATTCATTTAACAAAATCAATAAACAAATATATGCAGAGAGACATAAAATATACTTTGTCACTGAAAGTTCGAAATTCAAAATAATACAAAATTATTAACATGGAATGGCCATATTTATATGATAATTACTCAAAACGGGTTCGAGTACAAAACTTTATTTGTGGTACAAAATAGCATAAGAATAATTCAAAGATTTGGCAATGCAAAAAGTTCAGCATACATAAGTGGTGCTACAGGCTAATGGACGTGCTGCTATATACCTTGGGAAGTAGCAAATTGAGAGAAGATAAATGTATTTTGAAACGGTAGTATATACTATTTAACTAAACATTACACATCTCGCAATCTAGTAGCACCACTACAAATCATAACAAAAGTTTACGGAGATAACATAACACATTTTAAATAAATGTGTCTGAAAATTAATTTTACAAAAAGTAATTGGGTCATTTGGTCAATATATGAAAGAGTAAGGGAGGGAATAAAAATAGTAGTTTACCCTGTGATGTATCTTGTTTCTCTGCCGGTAACACTTCTCTTCCACCGACGAGTATAAACAATCTTCCTACTATCTGCGCCTGTACAACATTGATTCACACTTCTAAACAAACTTGTTTTTTATCTATTTTAGATAGACTTATGCTACCACGGATTTTTTTTAAATTCACATCCTTACAGGGAAGTTTCCAACTGAAAGTTTTCGTGAATAAACCAAATAGCCTTAGTTGAAGCTAGTTAGTGTTTATAAAAAGAAAACTACTTCATAGTCCAAACAATAATATTGTGACAGTTAAGATAGATTTTAGGAACACTGAAGAATTTGTGTTTGTTTCAATGCTATACATTTATTTAAAACTTGGCGAATAAAAGCTAGGTCCGTTAAAATGAGAAATCCTATCTTGACTTGTCACAGGTTATAAATCTGTCCAAGCCCGGCGACATCCCGACAGTGATTGAGGAACTACAATCATAATCGCAGGGAGGCGGTTAGTCCCGAGTGGGGCGGGGCGCCATGTGGAGAGACGCGCCAATCAATACGAGTGGCGGGTGCCGAGGATCGATGCGAGGATCCCGGGAGTGCGGTAGGTCGTGTCGGCCTCGCATCGTGCGTAACAGGGGGGAGATGAACACAGACACCGTCTGGCACAAACTGACCTACCCCAAGCACGGGCTGATAGGGGTCATCCATAACCACGTAACGCTTTTTATTACCTTTTTTTTACCCTCTCGATCCCCTTCCTGTGTTACATAACTTTTTCACAACCATAGTGAATGGCATTATTACATAGGGAAGCTCTTGTGACACTAAAAGATGGACCCAGGTTTAATACTACAGTCAGTGAGCTCGGTTGTAGTGAACCTAATTCATTGGTCCCAAACCACATACATTTCAATGTGTTTAGAAAAAAATCGTTTATAATGAACCCGCAACTTCGGTTTTAGTGAACAGAACAATTAAAACTTTCAGTAAGAAATGTCATTCTAACATCATAATTCTTTAAAAACACAACTTTTTTTTTGGTTGTTTAAGTTTGAAGACATCGATTCTCCACCTGAGTACTTGTTTAGGTAGCACAGAGCTTGACTG